>VYZQ01066579.1:0-18997 GCA_013400655.1 Mystacornis crossleyi
TAACATAGAAAAAATAACATAGAGTTTCCTCTATTTGCCCATGAATTACTGTGTTTTGTGCCATAGAAAACCTGAAGGAAATCATCAGTAAAACTGTGCTTAGTTGCCTCCTTTATTTTGGCTTTATTTTTTCCTTTTCCTTTTCCTTTTCCTTTTCCTTTTCCTTTTCCTTTTCCTTTTCCTTTTCCTTTCTTCTTCTTTTTTTTTTTTCAGAAACAGCCACCTTCTGTAGTATGTGAGGGAGGGATGCAAAGACTCCACATGTTTTATTTCAAATACTCAATTTTTCACTGAATGGTAGAGTCTCCACCCTTGCTTCCTGTACCTATATTTTAATTTACTTGAAAGAAATCACGGTACTATGAATATCCAGTCAGATGAAACAGACGTGTGTCACAGCTACCTGCCAAGTCTCAGAGAAGATGAGCAGCAGCAAAGGCAGGAGAAACATGAGAAGATCAAGACATAATTCACTTGACCCACTGTTATGTCTAAAAATACCAACTATACTGATCTTAAAGGACAATTAAATATGGGAAGGAAGGTTATTCCAAAATGGTGAACAAGCAGATCAAGAATTTATTTTAGAACATGAAGAACATGGACAAAAGGATAACTCTCGGGCAGCAACACACACTTCAGGGTATGCAAACAGTGCCAAAGGGCCAGAATCCACCGCGCATTGCAGTTCTCTTTTTTTATCCACATCTATAGAGCTTTCTGCCAATTTTGCACTTATGGACTGGTTTTAGAAAAGATCACACATGAACATAAGCAGCACAGTTTTATTGCTGAATCTTGAGAAAAGAAGGCTTATTAAAGTCCTTATCCCTGTGTTGCAATATTTAAAGGGTGGCTACAAAGAAGATAGAGAATCCCTTTTTACAAGGAGTCTGTGGGAAAGATGAGCAGTAATGGGTACAATTTACTCCTGGGGAGATTCTGATTGCGCTCAAGAGGACAACTTTTCACAATGAGAACAATCAACCATTGGAATAATCTCCCCAGGAAAACGGTGGGTTCCCCAGTGCTTGGGGACGCTTCTAAGATTTGGCTGGAGAGGGTGCTGAGCTTCTTTTAGACCATGCTTTTGCCTTGNTCTGGCCTCATTGGTTTTTTTCATGTTCCCCTGCCTGGGGAATACGGGGGTTTCCCAAGGGGCAGCAGTCCGGTTCCGGCCCCCACGTGGAGAGGCTGGGGAAGAAACAATAAAAGAATATCCATGAACATCTATCAAATATCGTCTTTTTGATTCTTCCACGAGCCAAGGCTGCCTCCAGAGATGTTTGCAGGAAAACTGCACTGCCACAGAGATTATTGCTGAGGAAACTGCATCTCCCACAGATGGGTTAAAACTTCCCCTGCGGTCCCAGGGAAAGCAGCGTGATTCCTGTTTCCTTCTCAAATAAAAGTGGCTAGAGAGTGAGGTGAGGTCTGCACATCTCTGAGCAGTCTCTTAGGAGCAAAACCCAACGAATAGAGAAGGTAAATAAATACTGGCTTTGCTGGGACCCTGCTGGCTGTCATCAGCCACTCTTGCACAAGCGAGGCTGGGAGCAGTTGCAGCAGCACATTTTTGCCTCTGGCATGTAAAGTTTAAGGGGTGCTGTCTTGTTGAACAGTTTTCTGTTCTTTTAGGGGATCAATCCTCTCTCTGAGGATGGATTTTGCTTCACTTACAAAAGTTGAAATGTCGTAAATACTTTGATGTAAAGAGTTTTACGGATTTTTGCCCCAGGAACAGCATTTTGACTCATATTTCAGTGAGACATTAAAAAAACATAATTGTGTGCATTTTTTTAAATTGCTGTTGTTACCATTTGCACAAAAGGTAGTAAAAGCTGATGATACAGTGATTTGGTTTGTACTTTTTAACATAAGACTGGCTGAAAAATTGTTGTCTCGTTGCTCAAGAGGCTTTAAATCCCCACCCTTGAGCTGTGATTCAGCAAATTTCCAGAGTAACCCTAGTCTGAAACCCGGTTTCCTCCTTGTCCTGTCCTGCCAGGGGGTGGATTTCTCCTAGACAAGCCAATGAACAGAAGCTCATTTATTTATGTATGTGGTGAGGAGGAATCTTGCTCCGCAGTCTCCCCACCTCTTCCTGCAAAATGTTAACTCTCTTTTGCAGCAATCACTTCGGGCCCTGAATGCAAAGAAGTGAGCGGCAGCGGAGCTGCGGTATAGAAACTGCTGTTTTGAACATCACTCCCTGGCTCTGCCCCGCACCTCATAAATAATTACGCTGACCTCATTTGAGCTACAGAGAGAAGCAAAAGCAGGCTGCCCGTGTCTTTCTTCAGCAAACCTAAGGTGCTGTTTCGGAGGGGCAGGACTGAGCACTCTGTTATTAACTCACATCATCGAGGAAATACGCTTGCTTGCTACTTTTTTTTGGCTGCATTTTCCTCCCCCCCCCCACAGTATCTTGATGGGGAAGCTGATCTCCAAAGGCTGGCGGAAAACAGATGCTCGAGTTGTCATGTTGGGGCTCGACTTCGCTGGCAAATCCACCCTTCTGTACAAACTGAAGAGCGGCCAGGCTGTGGAGACCTGCCCGACGGTGGGATTCAACGTGGAGTCTCTTCAAACACCCTGCGGAGTATCCTTCACCCTCTGGGATGTTGGTGGACAAGACAACCTGCGGGCCAGCTGGCCTAACTACCTGGAGGACATCAACACCCTCATCTTCGTGCTTGACAGCGCAGACATGACCCGGCTGGCTGAAGCAATGGCAGCACTGGAGGAAGCCCTGAGCCACCCCAGCATGGCTGGCATCCCTGTGCTCCTCCTGGCCAACAAGCAGGAGGTGCCAGGAGCGCTGGCTCCTGCTGAGCTGGCGAAGATGCTGCGGGAGGGGGGGCTGGCAGGGCACCGCTGGGTTCTCCGGGGGTGCAGTGCCCACACTGGCCAGGGCCTGCAGGAGGTCCTGGCCATCCTGGGAACGCTGCTGCGGGGCTTAGAGCAGAGCTCCCTACCCCAGGAGCAGCCCATCACAGGGCTGGCAGAGAGGAGGCAGGCTCCAGAGCAAACCTGAACCTCGAATGGACCCTTCCCACTCATTGCTGCCAGCAGGTTTGTCATGGAGGATTCCAGCCTCCAGGCACCCCCTGCAACGAGCAGAGCTGCAGCTGGCACATGCCATGAACCACCCAGGACCTGACCACCAAAACCCACCAGGAGGATCTCTGAGTAAAACTCCCATCGTGGAGCAGTTTTGGCCTCATCTCTTGGTCTCATCATCTAATCTCATCATCTAATCACTAGCTGCAGCTTGTCCCACTGTCACCATGTTCCGCTCATCCACCGCACTTGTGTGTCCAGAGGTTCAGCAAGGATGCTTTCTGACATTTATGAATTATAGCAGAGATGTGTGCAAGGGACAGAATTTTTCTGCATTCTGCAGCTCCCAGCCCAGATACATCTATCCGGAAGGGGTGATCCCCGCCTGGGGGGAGTTTGGATGTGCCCCATGCTGTATCTTTCTCAGCATTGGCTGAAAAGGAAGGGAGGCACTAAAAGGAATGGCTGAATGGGAGCAGCGTAAGCTGGGGACTTCAAATGGCCAAGCAGCTATTTGGTTTTAGTGTGGCATCTACAGGTGTAATAATCGTCAAGCCATGGAAACAAACCAGGATTTGATGGTGTAATGCAGTTCAAGGATATAGGTATATTAATTTATAGGTAAATTAATTAATTATATTAATTAATTGTAATGGTTCTTTCTTTCTCCATTCATAATTTTTATCAAATAATGATTTTATGAAAATGGTCCCTTATTTTCCTTGGATTATGTTTAAATATAAAGGAATCAGACCTGACTTTAAATGCTTGGAAGTACATCTCCATGGCCAGTCAACCTCTAAATATCCTCATGGTGGCCTGAACAGCCAAGACAGAACCCCATCTCTCAGACTTTTGAAACTGCATGAGACCACTCTACATGCAGGTGTTGATAACCCTGGATCCCTATGGGCACAGGCAGGCTGGTGACTGAAGGTCTCTCCACACTTGGCTGTGTCCAGGGCAGACGAAAAAGCCCTGGCAGCTCTCGGCAGGACCAGGTCCCATGTGGCAGTGATGGTCTTTGTCCAATCCTGCTCAGTTTACCACCGGAAAGATCTATAAAATATGTGCCTGAGGGCTCCCTGTATCCAAGATTCTGTTATGCAGAGTTAAAATTAAAATATTTCATAGTAGTCCCTGCTTCATTATGAAATGAATGAGGGAAGGGGAGAGATAAGATACAAAACTTTTATTTCTATGTTCCATTTCTGCTTCTGTTCAGAAATCACGTACTTTCAAGGACCAGCATCCTCAGCCTAGAAACACCAAGGAGAAATACACGGCTAAATCCTCTTCTGTTCATACCAGAGCATTTTACAGTCGTTAAGGAATTAATTGTCCAGCTGTTACTGGTGCTGTTATTAACCACCCTTCATAGAAGGCAGCAGCTGGAATAGAGAGCTCAAACAGTCACGAAGAATCAGTCAAACATTTATAGGAAGGTCTCAATAAAGGAATCCTTCCCAGCTGTTTTAGCTGCATTAATGTAGAACTACTACGTACTATAAAACAGTGCTGCAGCATCAATGTGGCCTACGCAATCACGGTTATGAGTGTATTTAAACAGCACTGAATCGTATAATTAATTACACGACAGCCTGTGTGCAGGTGACCTAAACTGGTTGATCCACTTCCTGCTTGTTGCAGGTGGTCATTTTTTTGCCTTTAGCATGCAAGGCTCCAACACCTGTGTCCAGTGACCTGCTGGCCTTTCTGAACATGAGTTTTAGAGGCACAGCACAAAAGGCTCCGTGCTGCATTGCCATGCCAAAAAAATTTGTCCTTGTTGAGTTTGCTGCTGTTTTGGTCTTGTGTCTCACACGGCACAAAACAGAGAATTGTGCATTAGGGTAAACTCAGCACAGACTGAAAGGCTGTTCTGGTGATGTCTTATTCCTAAGTGTCTCTTAGTGCCTGCATTTGACTCTACATGATTGTCTGCTGGTAGTTAAAAGAGGTACTGAAGCCTTCCCATTTTCCTCTGAGTGTTTTTTAAGCTCTTTAAAAAGATAAAAAATAGGCTCCTCTGACAGCAAATAGAGGTAACCACCAGCCTTTGGTAGACATCACCAATTAAAAATTAAAACAGCAAGGTGGGAGGTGGGGAAGAAGGGGCAATGGGAATCCTGAACGTCTGAAACTGATGAAGCAACATTCCAGTTGCTGGAATTGTTCTCACTTCCCCTGAAGCAGTGACTTGGCAAAACACCCCATCTCATGGGGCATCATGTGATTTACCATCCTTGTTTTCTGGAATAAGGCTTTTCTGGACGCTTGGTCACATTACTCAGCCCATTTATGCCATTGTTCTGAGACTGTCAAAACAATGATGGGTCATAATATTTGAAATAGCAGCGCAGAGTTTACTTCTAATGATTTCTCTTTTCTCCTGTGTTGGACAGCTAAAACAAGTCAGTCTAATGAGCACGGCACTGCTTTAATTGCACCCAAAAGCACTTAAATGTTTCAGTGTCAAAACTCCTGCCTGGTTGAAAGGGAGCAGCATGGCAGTCTGCAAGAAGCAGCCAGCTCTAGGGAGGGAAGTTTGTTACCTCCTTCCTGGCAGTTCTGCAGGAGACTCCCTGCCACATGGAGTGATATTGATCCCTAAAACATCTCCCCTTATGGATTTCAGCCAGGAGAGCACCCTCAAGCCTAATTTCCATCTTCCTGGGTGTGGGATAGATGTCACAGTCTTGGCACCGATTTCTAAAATAACACAGCTTCTCTCTGAGTAGCAGGTAAAAGAAAAATCCTTAGGACTTTGTTTCAGGTTCCTCACAAATTTGAAGCATCCTTCAGGTTATTTGTCGCAGAGCCCACTCTGGTTGCTCAAGATTCCTTTTTAGAAGGTTTTCTGGATGCACTCTGGTGTGTATAAACCTTTACAGTGACCTAACCAAAATCCGTAATTGTGCATATTCTTGCCTGCCACCCCTCCACTGAGATGAGCCGTACACGTCTCGTAAGTATCTGCCCTTGCTTGGAGCTGTCAGAGCAGCCTCCCTGCCCAGGCCATTAGCAATTCCAGCCCTTGGGCCTCCCATCTTTTCTCTGTTTTGCAGGGATCACTGCCGTGGGAGTTACCACCATGTCTTGCTGCTTTTTTCAAGGACACCGAGACACTTCATTCCTCTTTCACACTGTTTATGAAAGGGCATAGCTCATTCCTCACTGATTTACTAACATTTCTGTGGGACTGGTTTTTAAAGCAGCTTCCTGAGTATGAACCCAGCACAGATTTATTTTTTAATTTTTGTCAAAAAGTTTTCCATCCACCTCCAGAGAGCAGGAAAGCAGCAAACTGGGAAAAAAACTCACCTAACAACCAACATTAAAACCAGTACAGGAAGTACGACTCACCTTTTCCTCTTCACCAGCACAGGAAGGATGACTCACTTCTTCCCTGCTCTCTTCCCAACTTCCATTTTTCAGCCAGTCCATGACACAAAACATTTTCTGCTTGCACAGTAGCTGATTTCTGCTTTGGCACCATTGCTTTATTTTCAGATGGATCTACGTGCCATTTGTCCTGCAGTTTCTGATGAAACTTCCCTGATGGGTTTCAGTATTGCTGAAGGGCCTGAGATCAGAGGGCAACCACGAGATCCCAGGGTTGCAGGGTGAGGGTGTGGCCGGTTGCCAATGAAGTATTTAAAGAGGGCACAGGCAGCCACAGGGTGCACGAGAGGGATCTGTGACCGGATGTAACACCCGGAGGAGAGTGTTAGGGCAGCAGCCAGAGACCTGGAAAACTTTTCTTGGGGGAAGAAAGGTCAATAAGAACTTTTTTAAGGGCTAAGAAGGCCCTTTTTTCCCAAATACAACATGGAAGAAAAGGTCCCAATCCCCTCTTTTTGTTAGGAGACAAGCTGTATAATTGTGGAATGTCTTAATTTTTGCTTAATACACCTAACAGCTGTAAACTAATTTCTTCATCTTAAAGAAACCCTGAAATACCACCTATATATAAAGATTCCCCACGGGTAACTCACCAAGGAAAAACAAAGAGCAAAACCGTGTGTGACTCCACCTCTTAAAAAAATCAATACTGGTGCCAAATGGTATTAAAAGTCAGTCATGCAATAATGATTAAGACAAATGACAAACTACTGTTCAATACATCACAGCCTTCAAAGGGTTAATTAACTGGCTTTCATCTAAGCTTTCCCACACTTGATTTTTTCATGATGCATTTGCTTGAGTTGAAGCCCTGAGCCTGCCATCTGGATATTGTTTTAAATGCCAGGTGAAGGCTGGGATTTGGGTTAGGAACTCAGCCATGCATCCATAGCCAGGAGTGCATCATCCCCCCATCTCATACTTCACACAGTGTGACTGGCATAAAATTCCTGCCAAAAGGGGGGAAAATAAAAGATAATTTAACCAACTGCTATGACCTGTCCCACTCTGCCTGTGGCCCACCTGCCTCTCTGTGGTAGAGGGGTGTGCTTCTTCAGACCAGAAGCACAAACCTCTACTCCAATCCAACTTGGACATTTCTCCCCTCCAAAGCTCTAATGCTTTAAACCAGACCAGCACCATCAATGTCTTGTCTGCTAACTGCCATGAGGAACAGTCTCCCTGGAGCTCCCAGAGCTGACAAACTGTTCTTAAATTCTCCCTTACACTTCAGATTTTTATTAGGGTTTTTTTTGGCCTGTGCTGGCTAAACACATTTGGATGCGGCAACGAGGTTTTGTTCCAACAGGCCACAACCACTTGCACAAAACCCCCCTGCTTGGTGATTGGTGGCTCTGCAGCAGCACTTTGCCTTGGGCATAGGAGAAATATTTGCTTTTTAACCAAACAGTGGTGGGGTCACAAAGCCACCGGTTTCTGCAGAGAGAGAACAAAGTCACATGGGCCTACGGGAGGTTTGATAATGGTGGGAAAAGACTTTGGAAAGACCAAATCGGGGATTTCCTGGGGAAGAAAAATTCCAGCTGAGAGGTGAGTTGGGGCCCTCTTTTCCTGGGGGATCAGGGGAGAATCTGTACTGCTCATAAAGACACACACTTTACACCTCATGACTTCCTGGCTTTCGACAGCATTTAACAATAGTCCTTTCATTTAATAATGGTGTAAATGAAGATCAATGCTAAAACTCCACTCTTCAACACAGGCAGTATTTTCAGAGACATGAGGTTTGGGCCAGTACAGGGCTGGAGCAGGGGTCCAGCACTGCACCAACTGTAAGATATCTGCACAGTGTGCCTCAGGATGGTGCGCTCACAGTGCGCTCCCAAGGATGGAGAAGTAGCTTCTCCCTGTTCCTCGAGGAAGTCCAATACAGAGGCAAAACATGACAGACCATTCCCGAGGATGCCCCATTTCTGCATGATGGGGTGGACCCATCACTAGCAAAGCAAGGGGAGCTCAGCCAGCAAGAGCAGACTTTGGGCTGCAAACCTGGGAAAATAATCCTGAGTCTCCAGAGCTGCCCTGGGAAGGATGGGCACAATGTCTGCCGTGCTCCTGAGGAAAAGCAGCTCTGCAAAGACAGTGCCTAGGAATGACTGGGAGGGTGGGGGACATGTGCTGCTGGAGATGGATGCAGGCAACCCCAGGGCTTCGGGTGGTACAGACACCTTAGCCTGGCAGGAAGGTGCTGATTAGACCCTTTGGTTCCCCCAGACTTTCTCCCTTGGAGAGACCTTTATTCTCCTGTATTTCCTCCCTGGGAAGAAGCACTTGTGACTTACTTCAGTGAGATGCCACTCTATCTTAAATAAAAAACCCAGACTCAATATTTTTGTTGTTCTTTTCTGCACCCTACCTTTCTTCCACATAATAAAAACACATTGCTATCTATGCCCCCCGCACCATCGGCAGAGGTAACAAATAACCAACCTTCTTGTACCCTCCCCTGGCAGAGCTGAAAACCCTATTAGCTGCCTCCACCGCTGCATGGGAGCTCACGTGCTGCTGGAGGCAGGAAAATTGCACGGAAACAGATCCAAAGAGCATTAATTCTCTGGGAAAGATAAGGGCTTCGACCAGAGGGAAAGGCTGAAAATGCCACAGAATGACTTCTGACAGGCTGTGCCTTCCTGTGCCCTCAGGGCTGGCCCCAGCTCGCCCTGCTTTTGCCTGTCACTTGGATCAGCAGCCTGCGGAAATGGGGCCCCCGACCGCCCAGTCCATGGCCACACAGGAGCACCTCACAGTCTCTGCCATCTTCCTCACAGGAGATGCATCCTAGCTGAATTATGTCAGTCTCTTGGTGCTGGAACTTCAGGGATCTTCTTGCCATTTTCTTGAAGGCGATGTGTCCCAGGAAAGCGCTTGTGATGACATGCCTGCTGTGAGTTTTGAGACTGCATGTTATACCCATGATTGAATAGCAATATAAATAATACATCTCTTAAAAAAACCCAAACAAACACACAAAACCCCCCCACCAAATCAAACACCCAAACCCTAAAAAACAGGGACAGTGCAGGAAATTTCAGCTGCAAAACAAAAGCTAGGCAGCCTCGAGTCTGTTGTTCAGTTCCAGCCATCGACTTTATAACCCTGAGCAACTACACACTGAGTAAGTAAGGAGCAAATTATGTGCACACCAACTTTACCTGGTGTAATGGAGGGGGACAGCCTGACTTGAGAAGCCAGTCCCCAGGCACGGAGCCTGCAGCCGGCACTGACACCCACCTAGCAGGGAGCTTTTTATTCTCTGGCACCACTTTTAGCTCTCACACAATCTTAGGTTGGAAGGAACATGGATGCAGTTTTGTCTGATGATTTCCAGGGGGGGGAGAAGAGACCCCTCATGTCCTGAGTGTTAACACTTCAGTGCTTGCAGTGCTTCTCCTTGAGTAGGTGACTGGGACTGGGGTAAGAGCAAACAAAGCCTCTGAGGAATACTTGTAGCAGTATTCTTGCAACTGGAAGCATGAGAAGCAGCCCCCAGGTTACCCCAAGAAAAATCACGGACCTCAGTAAACTTTCATTTCTAAACATGCAGGACTCACATTTTCACATTTTCTTTCCCATCTTTAGGGGCCAAATCTTTCTTCTATTAAATTTAAGCTAATACACAGCTGAGGTCAGTAAAATTCAGGGAGAAATTAAAGAGTTTAGATGTTGACTGAAATATCAAATACAGAGAAAACTGTGACCTTTACAAGAAGTGATTTCTTCTCTTTCCATCACTTTTTAATATTTCAAGAACAGACCTCTGGTTGAGTTCCCATAAAAACACCTCCCTGGATACCGATAGCCATGCAAAGCTCCGTGCAAACACTTGGCTCTGTGCTGCTGACAATGAGGTTGTGTTTAACACCCCAGCAGTTCGATAGCAAGGAGAAAGGAACATGCTGCTGCTGCAGGAGCAAGTTGCCACCTTGTTAATTACTCCCCTTGTACTGGGCCCTTTTCTCAGCAAAGGGTTAAATATTTCAGCACAGAGCCCTGAAATTTGAGAATTTGAGACTGAGAATACAGAGCTGGATGTGAGCATTATCACTAAGTATCCAGCACATCCAGCTGACTCTAAGTGTTCACAAATGAGCCCTTTGGACAGAAATTTTTCCATGTGAGATGCAACATTTTAGCAGCAATTGAACCGAACGCATTAAAAAGGTGGGGGGTTAACCTCTTTTTTGTTTGGATTTTTTTTTTTTTAATTTATAATATAATATTTCTTCTAAACCAGTAAAGGCAGTGACAGAGAGATGTGAAACAACTGAAAGAGCACTTTTCTTTTGACAAAGCAACACATTTTTGGAAATTTTCTATGCATTTGATTTAAACATGAGAATTTGACAAGTCCAAATACTCCCTCTACACCTATTAGTTCCTGAGATTTATGTGCTGCTGTGCTTGAAATGACAAAACCTAAGACCATGCAAACCACTCCTAGAGAACCAATATCAAATAAATACTCTCACAATTACTGGGCCAGACCTCCTGTAAGCTGGGATCACCATGGGAAGAACAGAAGGAATTTATCCCTCATTTTCAATATTATAAAATGCAGGCAGTATGCAGATTTCAGGGAGCTCTACCAGGACATAAAAGTATGAAATGCAGGGGGAACCAGCTGTGAACTGCATCAAACAGAAAGGGACACTCATGGGTCTAACCTCAGGGCAAGAGCTGCAGCTTCCTGTGGATGCAGATATGCAGTAGCAAGAACGTTTTCTGCTTCTCTCTCGTCCCGTGTGAAACTCTTCCCTCTCACAGAAGCTATCAGTAGTGTTGTTGTAAACTAAGAACACCTGCAAATTGTTTTCCATATAGTAGAAAAATATTTTTATAACGGTGTCTTAGGGTTTCAGCCAATCACCCCAGGCGGGGTGGCTGATCTCTTGACCAATTAGGCTATGAAGTAAAAGGTCTATAAAAGAGCTGTAAAATAAATTAATAAATCCTTTTTTGCTGCACCATTCCTGCCTGCTGGACTTCTCTCTCTCTTGCTGCGGGACACAGCGACACAGCGACGGCTTCCCTTAAGCATTTCTCTGCACAAACCTAGAACTGAACTTGCTGAAGCCACTGGCAAAATATTTCAGTTTCACTCTCCCTCTTCGTGTACAAACAATTTTGTATGGGCGATCATCTGGCTCCATGAGTTAAGGTCAAAAACAAGCAAATAAAGCCACTAAAGATGATCAGCCTGCAAATAACAGATGCAGACATGAGCTCCCTCACACTTCATTTCAGCACATTAAAAAAAATCCAACCACCGGTTTTCCACAGGACCCTACTTAGGAAAGAGGATGGTTAATTCATGTTCCACACCTCTGTATGTCCCTGGGGCATACTTAATGTACTGTACCAATCTCCTCCAAGTTGCCCCACTGTGTCCAGGGAAGAGTCTCCCTGCAGGGTATCTAAATCCTTCACAAACCTTGCCGTTTTTCCTCTCAAGTTGTGTGGTGACACTCACCTACTCTACTGCTGCAGATGAAGGCAGAGAGCTGCCTAAAGCCTTCAACCTTCATTCGATTAACATTCTTAGGTATGGTACACAAGGCTGCGATCTCTCCGACATTAAAATCTTACAACTAAGGTTGGAAAAAAATCAGCTCTTATGTTCCTCTATAAAGTGGGATGCTGCCCAAGAAAGCTGTGTCATGAGTGCATTTGAACACGAAGCTGCTCGTGTGCCTGCAGCAGCAGCTGGAGAGCTCCAGGGCCAAGCCAGCAGCACAGAGCAGACCTGCCCGTCAGCATTTCTGTGGCAGGATGATGCACACATAAACCAGGACAAGGGAAGCAGAAAGCTGCTCTAGCTCCTAATTCTGCATCTTGACCCGAGGCAGTTTTCCTGAGCAGCCTGAACTAATATCCCAGCCTGAAGCAGACTCATGCTGCTCAGGCAGCTCCAGCTCATGCTGCTGTCAAGGTGACAGTGACAATCATGACAAACCCCTGCAGCAAAATCTCCCAAGGCTTCGCCTGTTGGAGCTCACAGTTTTCTACTGATTGGGTTTTTTTTCCTTTTCTTCCTGAAAAGGGCTTCCTAATGGCTTGGCATAATTTGTTGTCCTACATATGTTTGAATAGAGGCATAATTATGCCACAAAAAGGAGCACCTTTTATGCAACAAAATAGAAGGAACACAACACACTGCATTTGGTGGAAAGGACTGGTTTGAAAGACATTCAGAATCTAGAGGGCATTAGAGAAGAGCAGAAGAACAAAGTGGGCCTCAACTATCATTCAGTTCACTGAGATTAAAAAAAATCAATTAAAAATCTGCCTAACAGTGATCATCTTACTTATTTCTCTGTTTAGTAGATCAAGAAACAAAATGGAAGTCTGTATTTTTAGAAGTATGGGAAACATTAGGGTATCATCTAGGTTTTATTCTTTCTAAATAAGACATGCCTTAAAGTAACACATTATTTATTCCAGTGTGGTGTCTTTCAAGTCCTCTAGGCAGGACTTCAAGGATGATTAACAGGTTGCAAAAACCCAACACAGTTCAGTTTGTCAACTGAAAGCTGAAGGAACCGAAGGGATTAAACAGCTCTTGGAAATGGGAATTAGGTTCTTATGAAATCTTTGTCCTTCATATCCCCATGGACAAGCATTTGTAGAGATTTAAATACAGCACTAGAAGCCCATCTCCATCTCCCACCCACGAGGACAGGGGTTTCTCCAGGTGCCTCAGCGGACTGACACAGAGAAAGGAGGGCAAGGCCACAGCTGCAGCCACAGGCACCTTTCCAACAGTTCAAGAGGTCTGTGCTTCCACTGGTGCTACACCGTAATGAAAGCAGGACTGTGCCAATTAGGCGGCTGCCGGACAACCCAAGTCTCTGACGGTTCCAAGCTGTTCCCAAGCAGCACCCCAATGGGCTCACTTGTGCCAGCGGGGAGGGATGCTGGCTATGAAAGGCTGCCCAGCCCAAGGCCAGTTTTGGTGCATGCTCCCTCCCAGCCCACACTGGGCAGGAGTTGGGCCCCCTCGTGCACCATCTGAGGCTTAAATTAGTGCTGAGTCAGCAATAAGCCTCGCACCAGGAGCCTGGAAAGGACGTTTCTGGAGGTAGAAGACAACTGTGGAAGTTCCTTGACACTCCTGGTCCACCTTCAAGCCTTTGAACTGAAGTCACTATTTTAATAATTACACGGAGCAGCTGCAGCCCACCTAGCACAGCCCCCTGTACACACTTGGGAAACATTTCCATACAAAGTATAAAACTCCGTATCCAAAGTTTCAGAGATGACTGCATTAGCTTACTTTATTCATACTTGTAACATACTTCAAACTTTGATGCGGAGTTCTGCTAACTAATATCTAGTCAAAGACAAAAACCCCTAAGTCAATCCATGAAGACTAAGCAGTTCCATAACCTTTAAAATAAGTTCTTGGATGTTTTTATAGTATTTGATAGCAGCTTTTTATTGGTTACAAAACCTAAGCCCATATACAAAATTAGGAACACATTTAGATGCCTCTTTGAAAGAACGTTTTAGTCTATTTTAACTGATAGTTTAAAAAAATAATAAAAACAATGCAATTTTAAACACTGTTCTGAAAACGTAAAAGTGCAGCAATATACTTTGTTTCCTTTATTAACTATGAAATGGTGCAATCCCAATCAAAAGCTGATAAGGTCACAGCAGAAAGAACTGAGCAAGCACTTTGTCCTGCTTTACCCAGTTCTCTGATGTTCACTTTTATTGTAATGCATTGAGTGCAAGAAAAGGATCGAATCTTTACAGTAGAGGAAAACTTGTTTCAGTATCAATTTGTACGTAATCTCTAGAACAGGTGAGTGTAGGCTGAACTGGGTATGCATCAGTCTATACGGCATAAAGGAGACTAGACTGAATCAGAAGGGGGGGAAATACTTGTTCACAATAACATCTGCTGGAACTCTAATTTCACAAAAACTTTGTGACCTTACCTAACTTTGACTTCTTATTGTTTAGTTTTTTAGCGAACACCACACAGTTTCAAGATTTTAGACTATAGTGTGTGAATAGGATGCAGTTACCATATGAAGCTTCAACTCAACTTCTGGGAAAAGAAAAAAGGCACAATGAACTTCAACTCAATTTTATGTGCACAAGAGTTGAAAAATCTGAGCCACCTTAAAGAGAAATTGATTCTAAAATTTATAAAACCTATAAATAATCAGAGGCCAAACCACTATATTAAAACAGATTATCTAGCAAGTAAAAATCTTGCAGTTTAAACATACGCTTGTATCCAACTGAGATACAAGACAACTCACTCTTTAAAGTGGCTCCACCTTGGCAGATATATATTTAATGAATGCACACCTGCTATGTGTTGTTCATCAGTGGAAAAACAGCTGATCCACAAAGCTCTGATGGCATCTGTCCTTATCTTCATCACAGTAAATACAACCCACATCCAATAACTAAATTAGTTTAGATTTTTCTATCCCTTCACATCAATGCATTGGGAAATTACACCCAGTAAACAACAGCAACAAAACCAGTTTGTGTGATAGCTTACAGAATTTCAAAATTACCGATCTTCACCCCAGCAATACCAAAATCCCTTTGAAAGTGACTGGGTCAGGCGATTTTCCAAAAGCAATGACTTCACATACCTTATATAAAGTTATTTAATGTGCGCTGCACATCAGGTTTATGCTGAGTAACGGCAGCTTCAATACAGCCTCACACATCAACCAGTTTGCACGTTTTTAATCACATGAATAAGATTTGAGACTAACTTCTGAATTACTCTTCCAATACTCCAAGAATGAAGCTTTTATGACGCTTCTAAGTAGTTGCTGGTTTGTTGCCAACCACATCATCATAAGCACTGGTTACTAAGTAAAAAATATTTTAAGACTAAATTACAGTAAACATGAAAGCTCCACAGTTTAAACCCAATATAAATCAACCATATCCAATTATCAATTTAAAACAGAAGATATTGACTACTGAAAGTTGAAAGCAAGATTCTTTTTAACTAATACATTTTTGGACAGAATTTTTTTCTACAGTCTGGGACTCTTGCTTTCAGCTTAAACAGAAGTTCAAGTCCATAACAGGTTGTAGCTCAGGTAAAATACCATGCACAGCATTTGATTACTTCAAAACAGCAGGAACACACAGGCTGAAGTGAGTGGTCAAATAGGGCTCGCTGTTCTCAAAAATTAGGTATAATGGCAAAAGCTTTACCAGTCCAAATCTACAGTTCATTCTCCAACCCTGGTTTCTGAGGCAGTTAATGAACACACATCAATTACTGATAGCTGAAGTAGTTTTTTTGTTTGTTTTCAACTTAAGTGTTTAATCATTTGCCAAGTGTTGTGTTTTTATAAGTTACTTTTATTTCAGTTTCACCAATGAAATTCATTTGGCTTGCATTTTTGAATCTATTCTTCCACATAAAGTTTATGAAAATATGTTTGTGGAGGACGATGATGGAGACACAGAGCAAACTGGGCCCCTGTAAAGTCTTCCAAAATGTATGCATCATACCAAAGTGTCTTGATCCACAGTGCACCATTTTCCAAAGAAGCTACTTTTCCATGGAAAGCCAATGTGCCACCACTATGGAATATTCTTAACAAAATTGCAGATTGCGGTTGTCAGCATGTGGCACCAGGAAAAAGGCAAAAAAAGGTAGTTGGGACTGTTAAAAAGAATTCTGAAACAGTTTAAGAGATCATGCATATGCATTTACAGTCCATGTGATAGTGATGTTTGGCAACTGCAAAGTGACCAATACATGGCTTGCTTTAGAAGCATCAAAACGAAGAGGCATGTGTGTCTTGGAGCCTTTTGTTTCTTCACTTGGTAGCCATCTGGTGGTGCTTCGTACTGGTGTGGGACAAGAGAAGCTGCACTTTTTTTGAACTTAAAAATTAAATTCTTTCGTTTGAAGGTTGGCCGTTGGGTCGAAGTTGTAAGTACCTCCTTGAGTGGCTTCAGGAATGAGACTGGGGTCTTCATCGATCTACAAAACATAACAACAGAAACACATGAGAGGCTGATTCCCTGCACAAGTGGGTACACAGAAGAAATTCACAAATGTTCATATTTTCCTTTTTTTTAATATTATTGCAATAAAATTAGATCAATTTTTCCAATTCAATTCCTCAAATATGTTTAAAAAGAACAACACATCAATTCTGTTCTCATACCATCAGGGAAAAAGAAAATTGCAACAGTTAGGGACAGTGCTGCTGTTTGGTTAAAGAAGTTACTATTTTAGCAGTGCAGTTTAATTTTCAGGGCCAATTTTTAGTATTTCTGGAGTTGGCTAATCACTAGTTGTGGATTCCAAAATTAGTTTTGTACTTTCTTCCATTTTCTTTCAACATGAAAATAATTTTTTATCAGCAGCTGATAGAAATACTTATATAAAGCTTAAAAGAGTTCTTAGTATCTCCTACCAGAATCTGAAGGATTTAGAACTGCTCATTTCAGAGCAGTTTTATATAGGTCTCATAAGCACAATTGGAATTTGGTTTTAAATCAGAAATACTTCATTGCTCTATGGATACAGAGTGAAAGGAATCACCAGCCAACTTCACCCAGCTTTCTCAGAGCTGTTAGAATTTAGGTATTTACAGCCTCAAGGAACAGTAAATAACATGGTCAGTAGCAACAAAATGCACAACTTAAGCCCTACCCACCCTCCTGCAGATCACCCACTGCGCCTGTTCTCTGAGCCTCATTTGAGCCTGTGTGTCATTCTGAAGCAGCATCGAGCCCTTGTGTGCGGGTCTGAACACCTTTCAGCTTACCTGTCCTTGCAGCAGTGCACACAGCAGAACTGAGTCACCTAAAATCTTTCTCTTTACTTTGGGTGACACTGTCTAAACTGGGGGGAAGAGATGGAGGCCTTTGGTGCCAGCAAAAATCTGCATGTCATGCCCACATGAAGACTGAGTCTGGTTTCAGAATGCTTCGCAAAATGTTTGTGTTTTTATGAATTAGCACTTCTGCCTTCTGCTGGGATACTACAAAGTAACCCCACCTAAGCTCACCTGCCTTTAGCACAAGAAACTCAAGTCGGGAAGCTGTTAGTGCTGGTCCTAAAGTACAAGCTCTGCACTTCACGGGGCTCAGCAAAGGAGCAGATGGGATTAGCAACGAAGGGACATTGAGCAGCCAGCAACATCTCATGAGAATACAGAATATCCTGAAGTGACAGAAGGTAAGAATACTCCTGGACAGTCCATCTTAACACTGCCAATCAAGCTAACATAACCAGTCTTTTGTCTCCCTGGAGCAATCATGGAATTTCTACAATTTTAAGTTTCGGAAGCTCAGAAAACACAGTAACAATATAATAACCTGAAGGAAAGTCCTTCTCTTCAGTAAAGGAGGCAGATTCAGCCCATCAGGCATAGATTAAATTGCATTAATCTAAAAAGTAAATGCACAAAAGGGAGTACTAACCTCAACAGGGATATTTTTCCACCCACATCAACCAGACTGTGCTCTTCAGTTAGACACAAAGGTCTCAGAGTCTCTACGGAGACTCTAAGACACTGCTCACAGAATCACTACAGGCATAGGGAACTTTTCACATATCTTAACCTCTGTTGACTAACTTCCCAATCACATGATGGACCCATAAATTGAAGATTATTGAGTCCTGAAGTTAGAGCTGGCATTTGGAGAGTTCAATTTAAGAGAAGAACTGAAAGCTTTGTTCTGCTAAGCTGCAGAACTACAGGCACCCTGGATGGCCTAGAAAAGATAATTTGTCTTCGAATTGCATATTGAAGTGCTCCTCAGGAACTCAGGAGTAGCCAGGAGCAGGAGGAGCAGCCAGTAGCAGGAGGAGCTAGAACCAGAGGGTCAAAATACTTAATCTGGGTGCAACAAAATATTGGATGGCAACAATCAGCTGCAGAAAGTGTTAACAGTTTTGATGACTCTTTTCACTGCAGAATCCAGACTGAGCAAACACACAGTTGAAATACAAAAATTTATCTGAAAGTAAGGATCTGCTGCCCCTTCCAAAGACTGATGTACGAGAAAATAAAAAGGGGAGCCAGAAAAATATTTAGATTCTAATCACAAGTAATTACATGTCAGTGTGACAAGATCAAGTCAGCATCAATCAATTTGTTAAGCAAAACTAGAGTAGTCGTAGTCCTCTTGATTGTGCTGAAGAGAAGTCCTAGTGTTGAGAAACTCTTCAAAGACTTTAAATTGAGGGAAACTACTGAACCAGGACCGGGACAACTGACTTTGAAGATAATGTGTGTTCGTGACCACTGGAACTGAGGAACAGTGACAGTGCAGTTACTAAGCTAACAGCACAGTGCATATACTCTTCCATCTTTAGCATACTTACATCATCACCAGAGAAATACTGATCTATAATTTCAAATGCTAGTTTATAAATGTCTTCATTCTCATGCTGTTGCAAGGCTTCGATTTTCTCTAACCCTGAATAAAAGAAAATGGAGAAGAGTTTTGTAACATTAAACCAGAGTTACTGACTACTTAAAAAAAAAAAAAGAAA
>VYZQ01066580.1:0-61902 GCA_013400655.1 Mystacornis crossleyi
CACTGTCCTTCTCTGGACCCACTTCAGCCCCTCAGTGTCTTTCTTGTCATGAGGGGCCCAGAACTGGACACAGCACTCGAGGTGTGGCCTCACCAGTGCCGAGCACAGGGGGACAATCCCTGCCCTGGTCCTGCTGGCCACACTATTGCTGATCCAGGCCAGGATGCCATTGGCCTTCTTGCCCACCTGGGCACAGCTGGCTCACGTTTGTGCAGCCCTTTCCCCCTTCATGCAATACAACACACGTTCATGTTCAGATGCTGTGAACCAGCATCCCCAGGTCCTTCTCTGCTGGGCAGCTTTCCAGCCCCTCTGCCCCAAGGCTGTTGTGCTGCGTGGGCTTGGTATTGTTGAACCTCGTAGAAGTGGCCTTGGCTCATTGATCCAGCCTGTCCAGATCCTTCTGGAGAGCCTTCCTACCCACAAGCAGTTCAGCACTGCCTCCCAAGGGACTCTATCAACCAGTCCCTTAAACAGGCCAATTTCTCCAATAATCAGAAACTTACTACATGATTGCTGTGCCCAAGGTGGTCTTCAGCCACCAGATCACTCACCAGTCCTTCTCTCAAGGAGCAGTCACCACATCCAGAGGGACCTAACACATCCCTAACCCTTTGCTGCCACGTGGATCTCCATTCCCTATTTCCACTGCAACAGCAAATGGAAGGACCTCACTAGCACACCATCCCTCAAACACTGGTGTGCTGCCCCCAGGCTTCTCTCTAGTTAGCCTGGTTTTTATCTCTTTTTCTCTTCAAATCTAGTTTAAAGCTCTTTCAATGAGCCCTGCTAACTCCTGTGCAAGGAGAGAGACAAGTGTCTCCAGCAGGCCTGCTGTTGTGTAAATCTACCCATTACCAAAACCCCCAAATTCTGCTGGTGACACCAGGCTCGGAGCCAGGCATTGATCTGCTGGCTCTCTCGTTTCTTCACTCATCACTCCCAGCAGATACAAAGATAGAGATACTACTTGCGCTCCTGATCCCTTAACGAGTTGTCCCAAGGCCCTGAAGTCTGTTGGTTGCCCTCAGACTTCTTGTTGGGACTTCATTGCTGCACACCTGAAAAATCAGTAATGGTTAGTAATCTGAGGGCTGTATCAGGGGAGGAAGCTTCCTCTTCCATCTTTAACCAGGGCCCCAGGGGGGAAGCAGGCTTCCCTAAGAAGTGGGTCTGGTCTGCATAGGCGGCCCTCCGTTCCCTTCAGAAGGGGGTCTCTTCTGTCAGTG
Organism: Mystacornis crossleyi; assembly: GCA_013400655.1. Taxonomy (NCBI): domain Eukaryota; kingdom Metazoa; phylum Chordata; class Aves; order Passeriformes; family Timaliidae; genus Mystacornis; species Mystacornis crossleyi. The sequence goes on from VYZQ01066580.1 coordinate 1,230, forward strand.
ACCTGGGTTTTTTTTCTTTATGGAGGCAGTTTTGATGCAGGGCACAAGCTGACTGAACCTCAGTGACACCTCCAAGCTGGATGAAACAAGCAGAGGAGTTCCTGTACCTGGGTACCCCTCCCACAGGGATGCTCAGTGCTGCTGGCCAGCACTGGGGAAAGAGCAGGGCACTCCCTGTAGCCCTGCTTGGGTGACAGTGTGCTCCCACCGAGCTCTGTCTGGGCAGCTCTGTCAGTCATGTGGGTGCAGAGCTTAGCAAGGCTGTGGCTTTCTGCTGGGTGCGTACCACTCTGGCTGAGCTGGCACTGGCAGGGATCTATCTCCTTTCCATGGAGGATTAGCACTGGCTGGTCACTAGAGAAGCAAGAGATTAAATGTTTTATTACCATTTAAAATAATTCATGGTTCTTTAAACTGTCACACAAATTGTGATGGTCTTTTATGTTTTCCCTGACCCCTTTGCACATCCTTATTGTGCTTTACCCTTGATGACTCAGACCAGCTTTGGTGTTCTGCCTAGAAAACTTATGACAGAAAGCACAGGGGTTACCACAGTATAATTGCTTAGTACTTAAAACAGCAGGTAAGTAAACATGGCCAAACACTTTACAAGAAGGCTGACAAAAACTAGAGATGCCACTCAGTACCTTTCCACTGTCGTGTTACACTGGGTTTTTTAATACCTTTCCCATTCTGTACTGAGGCATATACATACTCCTTTAGCCTATCTTTTTCATCATGTTCTCAGTCTAACCTCACAATTAGAGTGAAAGCGTGCAAGGTATTGTCAGCATTTTATTTTCTGTCCTACTGGAAACAAGTTGAGAAGTACCAGCCAGACTTTGGATATGATGTATACCTGAGTTTTAGTATGGGGTTTGGTTGTCCTTTGAGCCTATAATTGGCAAACCCAAACATAACTTCTGTGAAGTCAGTGTCACTTGGAGGCTTTCTCCAGGATGGTGGGTGATGCCCATCTTGGGTTACAGAAGGCAATGAAGTAAGTCTTTATCAGAATCTGCTTCAGTGTTGTATTATATCAATAGCTTTAATTTTCAGCACTTTTTGTTTTAGTATATAAATTAACTGAAAAGCATGCAGTAGAGGAGAAAAGTTTCTTAAACAGTACTGAGAAGTTTAAAAAACCTCAATCATTTAGGCAGCATCAGGTAGACCTTTATCAGGAGCCAATGTAATTATCAGTATACATAAGAGTGGGTGTTTTAGCCTCCTAAAGCAGACTGTTTCAAAAATCATCTGCTTCACAGTTTAAGTGATGCCTTTTGGTTTGGGCAGGTGGTTCTTTGGTCTTAAAGTTCATTGCTGATGTAGCTCTGATCCTACATTAATAAGGCTAATACTTTGGGTGAACTGGCTATGCCAAGAACTGTATTTTTTCATTTTCAGTTTTGCTTCTGTGATCCCGACTTAATGAAAATGTTAGGAAGTAGCTTCTAGTCAGATCAATATAAGTGGACTGTATTCATTATAATTGGTTTCTATCTATAGAACTGTAAAACAATCTTTAAGGACAGTCTAGGGGCAGCTTGGGTTTCATGCTTTTCTAGTAGAAACCATATTTAGACCTTGTTATTGAGTTGTGATGTCAGGATTCTCAGGAATATCCCAGTTACTGACCAGAAGATTTTAAAAAGGCAGAACCCAAATTAAATGCTTGGTTTTAATCTCTTGTGGACACTTTATTATTGTGCAAGCCTGATGTCAGCTTCTGTGCTTTGTTAATCATTGCTCCTTTGGCTGTGATAAATAGCCCTTGGTGAGCTTATGGTTCAGTGCAAATGCTAAGTGGTTAAAGGTTCCAAATAACCATAAGCATTTCCACCAAGTAAAAAGATCCTTTGCTGCTGTACTGACTTACACATATGGCTTGGAGCTACCCTGTTCATTCCCCAAGAAACTTCTGCCTGAACTTTCAAATTGAACCTAAATAGTTGTTGTTTTGTAGGGGTTTTTTTGTTTATTCTGGTTTTTTTTTTTTTGGAACTACCTTACTTAAAAGCATTGCAAAAACTAGTTTACCACAGTCACTTCTGGAATTTTGATTTTGAGATTCAAAGGTGGGTTCATAACATCCCTAGTGTAGTCTGTCTGATTGGTTGTGCCCTTAAACTTGTTGTCTCCAACTGTCCCCCTTGGTGAGGTGACACCAGGGCATGCAACTCTTCAGCAAGCATGGCTGATCTTAGCACTGACATTTTTCAGTCAAATAAACACATACAGACTTTTAATTTCTAGCACTATTACTGGTTACTCCGAAGTGGTTCTGGAGCAGGTACTCTGCCTCTGCTGCGGCCTCAGCATTAATCTGCTGAGGATGCTGTGGGAAGTGGCTGTATAGCAAGTTTTAACTTGCAGTACTCCATTCATGCTGAATATTTTGTGAGCTTAGCAGCTCAGTCTGGGAAAGTAGTGTCTCTGCTTGTGTTGTTCAGTTGTCAGAGGATTTCTTGTCATTGTCAAAAGTCTCCTGGTAAATAGTGCTGGATCAAAAATGTAGATCTGATTATTGAATGCTGACCTGAAATGAAAGTTACATGTGCAAAACAGTCTTCATTAATCATAAGTTACATCAGTACATACACACATCTGTGTAGAAGTCATTGTTTATGGCAGGTTTGCCAACCAGAAGTTGTGACTACAGAAAATATGTTCCTACTAAGAAAGAAATTACTGTCAGTAATTACTGATCATTCTTCCCTTTGAAAAATAAACCATTCTGCTTTTTTTTCTGTATTTATTATAGAAGCATATCTCTAATCAAGTTTACGGTGTAGGAGAGCTTCACTCTTGGTGTTAGATCTGGTCGGTCACAGTTCTAGGGTGAAGATAAATTATGCACCCACAGCATCAGGTGCCAATAACTTTTATTGCTGCTCCTTTTATAGCTGTATTAGTAATTCTTCTTTCTGGAAAAAAAAAAGGTGAAATGTTTTATGGCTGAGATGTACCTGAGTCAGGTCTTGCATTCATCAAAGGCCAGTGACCACCTACACCACACTGTAATGTGCCATTTTTCTGTCACTTGGAGTCAATACTAAAACCAAGCAAGGCTATAAAAATCAGCTCTTTCAAGACTTGCAGAACTCATTTTCATGTCAGTAGAGATTCAGTATTTGGCATCATCTTTCAAAAGTGATAGTGATAATTTGTTTCTGGAGGATTCATTATGTATATTGATAGTAAAGGATCTGGCTATCCACGCCTGTCTCCGGATGCCAACTGAAGTTCTCTGGCAAGATGAAATCATCTATCTCAGCTCAGTCCCAGCTGGCCATTGAAACGAACCAAAATGAAACTGCTACATAATTGGATGCTGTTGACAGTGTTGTGATTGATTTTGCATTTCTCTTTGCTTTTTCTGAGGCTTTTAATGTAAGAGCTGTCAGGAAGCTGAATCCTGTATCTCAGGGTGATCTTGCAGGGTAAGAATCCTGCTTGTGCATATGTCTCTGCATTTCAGTGTCATTGATGTCCTTTGAGCGGCAGGCCAGCAGCTGTGGAGGTGGTCATCTCCATGCAAACCCAGGCGAGAAAGACAAGTGTTTTGGAGACAGCTAGTTTTTTGCCTGCTCTCCAGAAACAGCAAGCTATGTCTTTAAAAATAATTTAAATGTTTAGTAGTAAACTGAAGATCGTGCCTCTGTGTAGAAGTAGAGAGATTTAGCAGTCCTATAGAAGTTAATTTTGCTAACAATACAAGCACTTTGGAGCATTTCACCTACCCAAGTACTGAGTGTGCCTGTCATCACTGTGCTTAAAATAGTAAAAGTGATGAATCTCATGTTCTTCAGACATTTTACAGAGAGGTGGCATGGCTATTGGCAGTCACTAGTTATTCGCTGAAGTTTAATGCACTAGTTCATGTCTTTGAACCTGTTAAAAGCCTCTGATGGAAATACTTGTGCCTGCACTAACAAGAGCTGGAGTGAGCAGTGCTCTTGAGAGGCAAATACAAACTGTTAGAAACAATAGATACTGATGGAGAATTATATGAACGGGATACATGTATTCTCCAGTAGAAAGGTCTGATTGAGGTCTTTTATGAAGTTTTTCAGGTTTTTTTGCAAGGTGGTTTGGGGTGACTCCTGGAGCCAGTGTAATCAGAAACTTCTAACTATGGTGCTTTCTTGGAGTAGAGGGTGTTAGACAAGAAGACACAGGGTTGTCATACACCCTTTTCCACATTTGTCCTGACTGCAGCAGCTTGAAATGTGTGCAGAGGTCAGCTGGTTTTAGTGTAGGTTTCAAAAAGAAGTTAGGTAGACACTACTCTGCCCTATTGATACTTGTTCAATAATTCGTGATCCCTTTGGTCTGAATTGGTTGCGAGGAAGGAAACTGAAAGTTAGCCCCACCACCACCAGTGCAGGAAAAGTCATGGCAGTCGTCGGTGTAGGAGAGACACGTCAAAGAAAGGGCTGGGGAGTGACCTGACTGTCTACGTGGGCCAGCCCTTGTCAGCACTTGATGATCACACGGGATGCCATGTCTTCACTGATGCTGGCAAGTCCAACTGTGAAAATCCAATCCATGTGAAATGGAGCTTCTGTATTGCCATACAGAAATATCTTATTTTTATGACCTTTAAAGTAAATGTTTCTGTTACACTTCGTCATATTCTGGAATGTGATCTTACTGTCACACAGTAAACCAACCAGCTTGCCTTGAGCACAGAGCCCTGGCTTAGGACAGTCCCTTCTAGATGAGCACTGTACACCTTCAGTATTGCTGAAAGGCCATTTTCTTGACTTGGCTCAAACTGATTATTCATCCTGACCTGAAATGCTGTGTGAGGTTCTGGTTACCCATTTTGGAAAGGCAGAATAAGCAGAAAAGGTGTGTGGATGGATGAGAGGACCTTGCTGCAGTGTAGGACTGTTCCTGGATGAAGTGACACTAATTAGATAAATGCCTTCAGCTCAAAGTTGTTTTGGGTAGGGGAGGGCAGAAATAGGAGGGTCCTACAGTATCTTAAATGGTACAGAGCAAATGGACTGGGACTGCTAGTATGAAAATGACATCCAGAGAAATACCCAGGCAGCAAATTCCAGCAGAAGGAAGTACTTTGTCATGCAGTGCACAACTGAACTGTCAGAGTCCTTGCCAGGATGTTGTGGGGTTGTGGGGTGGGGGGCAAAAGTACAGCTGGATGTCAGCTATGAAAGAGGGATCCATCAATAGCTCTTTTAAGTCTTTGATCCAGATGCAATAGCTGGCTTTGGAAATATGTGCACTGCTTCTTAGAGTAAGCTGGGGAAAATATACTGGAGACAGCGGCACTCTATACTCGTCCTCTTTGTTATTCTTTCCTTAAGCTGCCAGTACCGGCTGCTGTTGGAGTCAGCCTGCCGGGATATACAGGTCTCTGTGACCCACTTAAGCTGTTCATGTATTATGAATAAGCTGTAATACTGATAGCTGTTTAGCAGACTCATTATGAGTCACTTGCTGTGATCCTGAAGGTCACAAGTTGTTCCAAGCACTGGCTGTTTGGGAGGCAGATGCCCTGTCTTAACCTTGCACAGGTCTTGCTGGTGTTTTCCTCCCACCTGGCAAGGGAAGACTTGTGTTCAGGCTTAATCAGAGTGTCCAATGGCATAAGATGGGCCATCACTAGCAACAGCAGTGGGTACTCTGAGGTCAGATGTTGATTTATTTTTTCTTCCCTGCTTCAGGATATCCATCCTAGAACAGATAGCAGAAAATGGAATGATTCCACCATGAAGACAGTCACAGAGATTTTATGTCAACAATATAAAAGAATTCTGCAGCCCCCCCAGCCCTTAGCAAATCAGATTAACCCCAAGAAACAGTGCACACTTTGTAAAGCAGAGATTTCTCGTTGGGAAACGTTGTTTCTAGCTTTTCCACATCAGCTGTGAAAACATACTGCCATCCAAGCTTTGCAAAATGATTCTTAGAAAGGCCTAGCAGTGAATGTTTGGCAAATAGAGGTTTAATATATTGAGAGTCAGGCTTAAAGGCTTAATGTTATGGAAGAGAGCGTCCTAGAAGAGCCTTTGCAGAAAGCTGCCAGGGGAGAACAGTCTCCCATGGACTTTGGGGTCTATGATGTTCTGGGACAGCTGATGGCAGCTGATAATCTGCCAGTTTGTGCTATGGAAATGATCGACAGGTTTTTCCTGAATAGCATGATATAGATTAAAGGAGTCTGAAAACACCAGCATTGGTAATAGGAAATAGGTATTTATTTTCTGAGTGCAGGGGGCCATTTGGAAAAGGTGGCACTCTTTTTTGACCTTATGCTCTGGCTTCACTGATAACCCAATCACAAAAAATTTTAGACCAGAATTGCTGGTCTTGTTATGCCTGCAAACGGCAGTAGGAGAGCTGTTTCTAGGTGGGTTTGATGACTGGCAGGCTGCCAGGAGTGGCATCCATCTTGTATCTGAGAGAATGCCATGAGCAGCCTGAAAGCCATTTCTGACAGGAGAGCATCAAACCAGCTGTGCATTGTGCAGGGCTGACTGGAGAGATTTTGCAGGAGCAGGACTAGAGCTGGTGTGGCCAGGATTGGATGGTGAGCATTTTTCTGTGTTTACAATGTCTTCACAGACATCAGCCCGTTGTGTGGAAGCCTGGTGTCGACCGATGACATCAGTGATGCTCTGATATCAAACTGGGGCTGTGAGAGCCTTGGTCCTGTAGGTGTTACAGGGCAGGGAAGATGGGCTCTTGTGTTGCGTCTCTGCTTTGGTGCCTGTCACTTGGCTGCAGTAACCCTTCCAATAGTTTTGCCTGGCCCAGTAGCTGGAGCTGTGGCTCCCCTGCAGCCCACATTGCTGTGGCTCTGTGTCCTGGCCATTCAGGTTGACTGGGGAGTAGCAAAAGTTAATGCAGGGGAAGTTGAAACAAAGAAAGGGGACTGCTATCCAGGCTCTGAACTAAGGCAGTGGGGTTTGTGGTACTGTTGGGAAGATGCTCCCATGACTGTCCCCTCTGCTAGCTGCAAGCATGTCCCTGTCCCTCCTGGGGCTTACTGTTTCATGTCCTGACTTTGATATTTCCTGAACATGACTTTATCCTTCTCATTTCTCCATCCTTAGGGGAACTTTGGCACAGATGTCAGCAGCCACCAGAAACCGCCAAAAGCTTTTGTGCAGTAAAAATGTGCTCTGTCCATGCTTCATCTTAAGGGCTAAAGGCACTGCTTATAATTCTGCACCAGGCTTTTCTGAATTTAACCTAGTTTCCACTTTGCACAGTTTCCTTACTCTCTCTATGAGGTTGCTGCACAAACCAGAAGCCTAATGGGAGCTTCAAAAGGTCTACTGGCCCTCTAACATGCAGCTGTAGTCCTAAAATGTCTTAAGAGATGGGTTTGCATTTCCCTGGATGGAATGTAAACCAAGGGCTGCTAATAATACAGTGTGTAAGGTCTTATTCAGATTTATATAAACCCTGAAACCACGTCTAAAAATAGTGCCTTCTTTTGCATTCTTGAAAGCAGATTCACCACACACCTACATCTGCCACGAAGTGCTCTGCTGGTAACAAACTGGACTTCCTGGGAGTTGTATGAGAAGTACTGAAAACCCATTTTAATTTTATTAGTCCTACAAAACACACATGGACAGTCATATTAAATATGATAACACTTGGAATGGACTTCAGCTGTGGTACTAGCAGGAGGCATGGGTATGGGAAGCATTCTAGAGAGGTGTTCATCAGAGGAGTGCAAGCATTGATTGCTTGATCTGGAGTAGGAAGGAGTGTGGGGGAGCTGGATTTTGTGAATGCTTTCAGACCAGGACTGAGTGAAAGAATAAAAACAGGCAGTTGGTGTGTATTCTATATGTTATGTTAGGTTTCAGGAGAAGGGACTTTTTCTTTTAACTGTAAGGCTTGTGCTTATGACGCAAGTGTGTAAGTAGATGGGGCTCAATCCTGTAAGGTGCCAGGACTTAACATAGAGCTTGTAATCAGTCTTATTAGTTTAAAGCACTTAAACTCCTTCCTCTGTTGTGTCTGCTTACTTACCATCTCTCTGAGCTGGTCTCATGGTCACGTTTTTCACTAGTGGAAAGTCTGAGGTAATGTAACGTTAGAGATACGGCTGTAGCTTTAAAGTGTTTCTTAGCCTTAAGTACTGTCTAGGCAATTTTGGGCTGTAGTGTGGTGCCTGTGAAGGTGTGTGGTTAATAGCACAATACAGCTCACATCCATAGGAGTCTTAAATAGAGCATGTAGCAATATTAAATATATCCTGCCATGAGTTTTAAGAACAAGATAAATCCACGTGGAGTGTGAATCTTGAAAGAATGCATTATCTTTGCCCCTTGCTTTTTGCATGCTCTCCAGGGCTGGGAAAGCTGTCACTTCATCGTGTATACGAAAAGCATCTGACATGTCTCCTGTATGTGTTGACTGCTCTAGTAATGAGATTTTCTGTAGGTTTGCCCCCTTATACCTGGTAGAAAATGGATGTGCTCATTTAGCTTTTTGGGAAGGTACTCCAGAGGAGCTGAGGGATGAGGAGGTGACTGCTGTCAACTTCAGCTTTCCTTGCCTTGCATACCCTGTCTGGTGCAAGGCAGTAACAGACACAGGCATAAGTGATAGCTCCTGTCGATGAGATCATCAGCACAAAGGTTTTAAAGTGTTTTAACATGCCTGAATAACGGCTCGCACTGTGGTACGTGTCCTCTGACCCATGGCCAGAGCCCTGAATGGCAAGTACAGGCTCAGCACCTCTGAAAATCAGGCTCTTTACTCCTGAGCCCTATGCAGAATTTAGGAGCCCAAACCAGCCATAGGCTCTCATATTGGGAAGTTTGGATTTCTGTTTCTAAACTCATCCTAGAAATGGAAGCTTCCTATATGCTAATAGTGGCATTTTAATTTTTCACAAAAAGTGCTCTTGCCCTCGCATTGCCTGCTTTTGCTGCTGTAAGAAAGCTGAGCATGAGGCAGAGGAGCATGCCATCATATGCTGGAGGTAGGAAAGATGTTGCAAAGTATCTTGACTGCTGCTTGTATCAGCACAGTCTATAAGAAGCTTCATTTTCAGTGAAAAACTAGAAGAATGTCTGAGGGTCACCCCTCTTGAAAGGAGCCAGGACCTTCCACAGTGTCCATTGTGGTCTTTACTTCATGCCAGCAGCATGGGCATACATCCAGACACTATCTACTACAAGGCGAGATCTGGGATGAGAAGAAGGGATTTGAGTGCATCTGTATGTGACCCAAATTCTGAATTTTCAGCAAGGCTTTTTCCTGAGCTGATCTGTCAGTGGGAATTAATATTGGTCCAGCAGTGATGCCTTGAAAAATGCGCTCTGAAGTCCAGGTATGAGCTGTAGCAACCTACAAGTGTCTGAAGTATTTAGTGTGAGACATTAGTCACACTGAAGAATGGCCTTGTCCAGCTGTAGTGCAGGCTTGCATGGGAATTCAGTAGAAGAGACCAGAAAATACGGAAACTCTGGCTGCCGTAGTTCATCATGAGTCGCACTTTGAGGAACACGCATGACAGATCTGTAGGTCTTGCCTGAGGCTCCTATGCAGTTTTCCCCAGATGGGTCACCTTTATTGAAATGCTTACTGGAAGTATCCCAGGACTCGTGGAAAACCTAATTCAGTGTACTTGGAGGGTCAGTTGTTTGTTCTTTCCATAGTATTTGTTCCTCTGGAGCAAACCGCTCCACTGCCCTGCTGTGGTGGTGTCCCAAGCTGTTTTCTGGGAAGCAAATTTTTTGGTCATACCTTCACCACTGTAGTTTCCAAATTCAGTTAATCTCAGTGGAAGCAGTCTTTGAGCATGGAAGCCAACCAGACACCCACGGCAGCAGAGGGAAGAGCTATTTTAAAATGCTAAAAATTAAAAAGTGTTTTTTTCACTTGCATTCCTGGGTATTGGCCTGAACAAGGAGTAGAGGTGCCAAAGTACTGCGAGAGTGTCTGTTGTTGCAGTATGTCTGGCTGAACCAGAAGCAGGAAATTCTTGTGAGAGCCTGTCTCATCAGATTGCCAGCCAGCTCTGAGCCTTGCTGGTTGTGAGTGTGAGTTGGTGAGGTGAGCATGTGGTTGAGAGAAATATTTGAAGGTAGGTAAAATGGTTCATTGGAATTGATAGCACAGTATGCATGTGAAGCATGGTGGTGGTTTTCTGTTTTCAACATAAAAGCAAGAAGTGAATATATGAAGCAAACTTGCATCACCCTCCTTCTTCCAGTGGAGGAGGAAATAGGGAAAACTCCCTGTATGGGTTGAGTGCTTCTCTGCCAGAACTGGTCTGCCTCTGTGCTCTGCCTTTGAGTCTCCCTCTGGCTTGAAGAGGGCCAAATCCAGCCCCCTGGTTCATAACTTCCTTCTTAAAACTTAAGGTCAGGAGTTTTTTTCTTACCTTAGGCTAGACTCTGCTCTAAAACTTTCCATGTTGTTGTGTGCAGAGCTGCCTTGGCAGGAGCAGGGATGCAGACGCTGCAGTAAGAGCCCCAGAAGTTAACCCCCCGACCAATAGATTTATTCCACCTTGGCTCCATTTCAAGACTATTTAAAAGACCGTAGCCGGTCTGTGCTGCCGATTTCAGCACCACTGCTCCTAGTGGAGCTGTAACAGTGGGAGACTTTAAAGAAAAAGGACATAATGGAAACTGATTAGAAAAGTGAAGAAAATCTTGGGATACAATAAAGCATTGCTTAAAGAAAGGCAGGAGGGTGGGTAAGGTGAGCCCTTAAAAGGCATGTATTCGATCACAGCAGGGCAGGAAATAGCTTTAGGAGAATTTTTTCTTTGGTCCATTCATAACCTGGTTTGTACCTCATTAACTTGCTGTTAGTGCTTTTTTTTCTTCTGAAATCCAGGGTAGCTTATTTCCACTGAAGTCAGTGTGAGGAGTCATTCAGCACCGAGCACATGAATCCTTCAGTGCAGATTAAACAGGAGAAGCTCCCAGGGTTGCTTTCATCCTAAAGGGATGAGAAGCACATTGAGGATGTGCTGATGATGCGTGCTTTATTTACTCCGTTTCCGTGGAGCTACAATAAGCTTCCCAGAGGTGCCTTTTCCAGGGTGCTTGCACCATTTTTTTGTAATTTACTGGATGATCAAATGACAACCCCTGTCAAACCAGTTGCACTCTTGCCTGTGGTTGCATTTAGCCTGTTAGATTGTTAGAACCTCCTGGTTTATGAAGGAATTGCCATAAAAGCTGCATGGCTTAAAGTGTGCCTGCTAGAAAAATGCCCAAGATCTTTAACATTTTCAGCAGTTCCCTGCTTACCTAACAAATGCTGGGTTTATGAACTGTTGTTCTGCAGTGCTGAAATTGGGTTCTAGGTAGCTGAAACTGTGCTTCATTGTATCCTTTAAGAAAGACAGCTGGGGTTTTGTCTTGCTGATGAAGCCTAATTTGAATGACTTTCCTCATCAAGCCCATTTAATTAAAGATTCATTACATTCTGTATAGTGTAACAGTGAAACACAGAATTGTCCTCTGGGCAACCAGCTGCCAAAAGGGAGGGATTAGCTGTGGCTAAGATAGGGTAAGAAGTTGTGGGATTAAAATGCAGCAAAAAAGATGCAGGTTTGAAGCTGGGGCAGAATGGGAGGGATAGTGAAGTGTCACTGTGTGTGTCTGGGGTCCCGGAGGGAGGGTTAGGTGTGCATCTATGGGATGCACTTACTCTGCCAGTGCATAAAGAGTAGACCTCTCGCTGTCTGCTGCTTTCTGAGAAGGTTTATTGTAGACAAAAGAAAGAGGATGGACTCTTAGAGCCTTTTGCAAAGCCTGTATGGTTTGCAGTCCAGAAGATGGAGAATGGAAATCCATAAAATGATCCTCTGATTTTGCGACAGGAGCACTGGTTGTACACCAGCTTCTTGGCTTAGTTTTTGTCCCTGTATCACAACTGTGTTTGTGCATGAGGAGAAGAATGGTTTGTCAAGTAGCTGTTCAGCAGCAAAGACTTCCAAAGACACTGAAAACCTTTTGTGACAGGATCCTTGGTGGAGGCTGGCTCTGCACTGGGGAAATGCTTCATACAATTCCCCTGGATGGTGCAGTGGCGCCCCTGGAGCATCCATACATGCGAAGTTGTAGATCCATCTGCTGCCCCAAGGCAGCAATGAACAGTTATGTGTTGTGTTTGGCAGCAGAGGGGGGTGGGTTAGGGATTTTTTTTTTTTTTTGCTTGAAAAAGAGGACTGCATGGTTCTTATTTGTATTTGAAAAGAGAAATGACTAACTTGGAGAAGAGCATTTCGGTATAAATCTCATAAGCCTGGAAAAAATTCAAGGCTGCAATTAAAAAGCTTGTTTGTACTCTTTCTGAAGTGCCTGTTAATCTTGTTTGCTCTGATCAAGAGGGAAAATCTTGTATTAACAAATAAACCATCAGAAAGCCTACCACTGCTGGTCAGAGCTGCCATGCTGTAAGGAGCCCACTGAAAACCAGCACTTATTTATTTTGATCCCAATTCTTTCTGTTTGTTGAGGTTTTTTGTTTAATTAAGTAGCCCTCGATATTGAGAGCAACAAAACAGTGGGCACAGATTCTTCTCTAACATGAGTTTTGTGGCTCTCACTTGATTCCTTAGCATTTGAAGGTGCTTTGGTTCTGTGCCTACATGAGCCACCAGTTGGTGGCCAGGCTTGCCCCTGCCAGCTCTCCTTAAGCGAAGCTGGGCACCTGTAGCTTCCCTTGACTGAGTCAGCAGGGCAGGGCTGCACCATTTTCTATCTGTCCTCCCAAAATAATGACTCCTAAGCTGCAGAGCTGGGGAGGAATCATTAATTTCTGTAAGAGCACTTGAAAGCTGTTGTTTTATGTGACAAGTGTTTTTTGATGTGACACTAGAGTTCAGCTGCAATTTGGAATGGAGAGACACAGTTACATTTTAGTTCTGTAATCTTAGGCTTCCACAACCAGTTTCTCTGGCTGAGCTGAGGGTGTTCACAGGTTCTTCAGGAGCCCTAGGATCTCTTGGGTTCTGGTAGGTGACAGTGCACAGGGAGCTCCATGTTACTTTTAATGCTGTAACAGTCAGTATTTGGTGTAGCACGAGCCCCCAGTAATTTGGATTAGAGCTTGTCCAGAGACAGCACCACTGTTTTTTTCAAGAAAAGTTCATGTAGCATTTCATAACCAACACTGAAAATCCTGTGTTGGAAAAGTTAACTTTCATACATTTTTTCTGAGATTTTCTTTATTTTATTTTTAACCAGATGCAGGGAGACTACCGGTGTCCCAGGCACATGTGCTGCTCCAGGTGCCACTCCATGGAAGAGCAGACAGTTGGAAAATTAGGTATCTGAAACTTTTCAGGGTGTGATCTGAACATAGACATTTCAGTTAGAGGTAAAGGAAACACAAAAATAGTGTTTTTCTGTTGGAGGCTCTGGCATAGTACAGTGACAATGACATGTGGAGCATCTCTGCTAGCATGGGGTTACATCAGTTGTGCTCTGTCTTGGGCAGTTTCTTACAGACTGTTGTATGCAATGGGAAATTGCTGTTCCAGGTAATATTGAAAATTACGTGACATCTCTTAGCTTAGAAGTTCACTTATCATTCCCATCCCCAACTGAAAGGATCTCGTTCGTACGAGATGTGTATACGTATAAACATGTGTAGAGGTTTATATGTATGCACAGTGTATGTAATTATGTGTATGTATGGCTCTTTTCATTGTGAATGATACTTCAGGGGTTCTTTACTGCAGGGAATTGCTCATACGTGCTAATGTCTGCTGACAGTTAAGCCTGTCTTTGAGAAATATTTTTACTCTTGATGCTAGGCAAATCTTAAACCTGGGACTCAGAGGTAGGAAGAGGAGTGTGCTAAATGATGACTGTAGCTAATTCTGAGAAATAGCATGGTGTTCTTTCTGCCTACCTTTCTCTTTCATCCTTCTCCCTGACTCTATTCCAGGACATCTTGTGGAAAAAGGAAAGGCCGTTTCCGTTAGAACTGGCTGTTTTTCTTCTTTCTGTAGATGTTTTTTCACTCCTGTACTCTCAGGTTAAATGGGAAAACAAAGTGTGCAGTATTTCTGCTGCAGAGTTAAATATTGATGAAGATTAAGATGCATTAAAAGCCTGAGGAAATTCATGGCTCAGGAATAAAAATAAGCAAAACTCAGAAAATTGAAAAAATGTTCAAGTGTATGAATAGCTCTTTATCTTTCCACCTCCCAGCATTACTTCCAGTAAAATGTTTCAGCATCTTGATGCAACCATTCCAGTTTCACTGAGCTGGGGACAAGAAAGTGCTGTACAGTAACAGTTATGGGGGGAAAATGTTCTGTGCTGTGTTGGTCTTGGACTTCCTCAGAGTATTTTTGTTCCAGATGTTAAACTGTGATTTTTTTCAGAAGCCTTGTTAAGTTGCCAGAACATTAGATTTTTTTGAAGGATTTTCCGAACCCCAGCTGATTATCACAACACACAAGAATCCAAACTTGGGCTTGGCTTTGCTGTGCTGCAGCAGCTGCAGAAAATCTGTGCGAAAGTGCAGGTTTACAGCGCCATCATCAAATGCCCTTATAGGGTAAAACAGGGAGTGAGGGAATTCTGCTCTGATGCCTCGTACAATGCAGGATTTACGTCAGCCATTGAGTAACATCAAGTTCCCCAAAGCACAAATACCTTCACGCATGCAGTGGCCAAGGTGGTAGCAGAGCTCCCAAAAGAGCTACAGCAGAGCAACTCAGGGATGGAAAAAATTATATCCTATCTGCCTCCATCTAGGCAAAGGATAATAGTCTGCTCGGAGCAGAGGCAAAATCAGTCCCCAGTGAACTTTGTTTCTAGATATAACAGCACTTTTTCTAGCTGATGGGATGTGATGGTGCTGGTAGTACACGGCACAGATCGCACGTTGCTGCTTGATTGAAGTGAAAATGCCACCTGTGACTCCCTCCCTGACCACGGTGCCTGTGCCCCTGGCTTCCCCCAGCCCTGTTGCTCACATTCTTTTCAGCCCTTTGATCTAATCCTTATGGAAGTAGATGGAAAAATCTCCTAAGCTCTGTTTTGTCTAGTCAGTGTTGTCAATAGGAAGCTTCTCTTTACAAAAGCAATAAATGGATAAGCACCTTCTGCTTTGTACCTGCTTCTCTCCTTACCTGCCTAAGTTTGTCTTTGTGCTTTTACGGAAACTCTCCGCTACGGTATTTTTGCACTTAAGGTGTCTTCCCAAAACTTGCAGTACCTCCCCTGCTGCCTTTGTTTTGCTTTAAAGGGTTGTCAGCCCATATGAGCAGAAACCTGTGACTGTCCTAGTATTAAAGACAGCGTGGAGCTCAACGTGTTCAAATTCCTTTCGCTAACCACAGTCCTCTTTTTAGAGGTGAATTCTGCCAACCAACTTGGGTGACACACTCTTCTGTGCCAAAGAAAGCTACTTACTTAGCCAAGCATATCTGCTGTACCTGGAAGAGGACTGCTTGAGGCTGCCGGAACTAGGCTCCTGCCTTCCCCAGGATGGATCCCCAGTCTGCTGGTGGCTGGGGCAGCACAGGGCTGCCAGGGCACATTGCCGAAGTGGTAAACAGATTTAGCACCCGGCAGTGTTTCATTGTCTTGGGTCTATGCCCGGTCTGTGAGGACTGTGGCATTCTTTCCTGGGAGCGGCGTGGGGTCAGAGTGCTTGTGTGGTGCCCGGAGGGAGGTACTGGTGGGTCTCCCACTGAATGACACGAGGTTGTCCCCTGCCTCAAGACAGAACCATAGAACAAGACCTACTGAAAAAAAATACCAAAGGAAAGTGGCTAAGTCTGTGTTTTGAAACGGGATTTTTTTGGTGGGTGCCACAAGAGTGGCAGCTTGAGGCAGCTAAAGTAGGAAGATCAGCAGTGTCAGCTCTCTTCTGCTGTCAGTATTGATGTCTCAGGGAAGGGATGATGAAAAATAGAGTCCAAAATACAAGATACGAGCAGATGCAAGGGCTAAATCACCATAAATTAGACTGAAAAGGTTTTCAGGTCACCAGAGCTGAAGTTTGTGCCAGAGATCCAAAGGACCCTTTCCTGTAATGGCATTAAGATGAGACTGGGATGCTAGGGGAGGGCTGTCCCCATCTCCTGGGACCAGGCACTGTTACTCACAAGGGGTTTCACTCTGGAGTCTGATGTGCCACAGGAAAAGCTCTGCGTATGATTCATGCTTGTAGCTGAAAGGGAAGAGTCAGTGGCTTATACTGTGTCACTCTGTGCCCTCTCTGTGTGGGCCTAATCCCAGCAGAGCTATTCCGGTTTTGTTTATTTCTTCAGTAGTATTTCGTAAAGGATTTGCTTGAGTCTAGTTTTGCGTAGGAAGATAGCCACATGGAGAGCATAGAGGAAACTCTTGCAGAGGAAAATCTGAAGCTTGGAGTGAAAACTGGTCAAAGAAGGCAGAAATTTGGCTGTAGAAGTACAAACAATCTTGTCTGTGCTGTGGCAGCCTGATCCTCAACTGGGCTTTGGAGAGCGATAAAGAGAGGATGGCAATGAGTCAGGGTAGACATTTGCACTCTGTCGAGGTCCTTCCTGTTATTCCCCTCTGACTCATGGATTGCACAGAGATCTCTAAATATTTTACGTGCCAGTGGCCCCTGCAGCAGTAGGCGTGAGATTAGGCCCATTTTTTGATCAATGTGACTCTGGACAGACTACCCCCACTAGCATCTTCCAGACTCTTCCTATATCAGAGCAACGGAAACAGAAGTCATCCCTTATTTACACAAACTGATGGACTTGAACAGGTCTTCTTGAAAGGTACAATTACCTAATCAAGTGAAAATAACCACCGAAAAGTCTCAATTATCTTAAAATCGAGATGTTGCAGTTCAATTGTATTTCCAGACTCGGGCAAGCTGCTGGAATGCATGCAGTTCAACTTTCCTCTATGATATAATAGTTTAAAAGAGATCAGGGTACATTTTACCATAGTGTCTAGCAATGTGAGTTTATTCAGACTTTTGGCAGGCAGTTCTGCACACTCTTGCTAAAACTGTGAATCATCCATTGTTGGCTGATTGCACTCTAGTTGCTAAGAGATCTGTCAAGTGCATACTGAGGCTTAATTCTACATTTGCTCTAAGGAGGGCTAAATGTATTAAATTGGAACATGTCACATCCTTCCTAAACAAGTAATTAAGGCACTGCTGTGAGCCCGTCTGATGGAGAGAAGGAGCTAGGAACAGCTGGAAGATTTAACTTGTGTTGAGGTTGGTCTCTTCTGTCTGGGAACACTAGACTTATTGCATGTTGGATTTTCACAACCTGATGCATAGTGGAAATAGAAAGGGGAGGGAGACATTAAAAAAGTAGAATTTGCAAAAGAACTTGTTTTTCAGTGTCCTTATATAAACCTTCTAAAATGATCTAATGCTTTTTCACAAAGTGTAATTTTTAGTAATGGAAAGACAATACGTCAGTGTTTCCCAAGCTGCCTTGCCCCCCACCCCCTCCCAAGTGAACTCTACCACTCACACTGCTCCTCCCCAGTTATCCCATCGCTTGGATGTGTCACAATACGTATTGCAGATGCCGTGTGCTTTCATTCAGGAGCGTGCTTTAATACTCCTGTTTGCTAAGTACACCAGCAGAAGTGGTGAGTAAGTGGTACTGTAAGTATCTTTAACCACCTTGCCTGTCCTAAATAGCCACAAGCTTTTCCAGGAGACCTTTTACTACCTGCAAGGAGAAAATGGATCCATTTGTCAGCAGTAAACAGAGCACGTAGTCTGTTTCTGTGAATGTACTCCTGCCTGTGAGACGATGTGTGGCAGCAATTAAAAAAAACAACAGTAGATGAAAAAAGTTCATTAGTCAAGATGTTTAGACTCATCTGTTCCTAAATTACATAATTTGCACTGACATTAGCCGTGTCCAAAAAGTGCCTTAGTTTCTCACCAGGTTCTACCGCTTCACTGAACAAGAGGAAAAAGTCATGAAGTTATAGTGTCTGCCAGTATTTTCTGGTATCCAGACTCGCAGTGAGCTCCCAGATTCAGCATTTCACCTATCACCTCCCAGATCTGTGCTCTCATATTGGGATTGGGCTGCTTGCTGCCTATGGGTGGCCTCTGCTTGGGCTCCAAAGAAGGGAGAGAGTTAAACACAATCCTTGCTTAGTTATCTAAATGATAAATTATCTTCCTTTTAAAAATAAAGACACTATCCCTGCATCAGCTGTGGCTAATGGTTTGCTTATACAGTGCTTCTAGGTGCTGTATTTTGTCAGAGGTTGTTACTGAATTTCTCTTCCTTGTGTAGGCCTTTGTAGACATGATTTAAGGCCTTTATAATCCTCTCTTTGATCATCTTTGAAACAGACTGAATTCTGTGAATGCTGTCTGATAGGGATTTTGGAAATGATGCATTCTTTCTGGTGGCTCCTATCCAAGCTGCTTGTGACTGTTGGATGTTCTGTGGGGGGTGGATGTGGTACTGGAGAGCAGCTGTGGCAGTGGCCCACAGTGGGATGGTGGATCTGTCCCTACAGTGTTGCCCTGCTTCTCTGTCCAAAGAGGTCTCTTTAGTTGTAGGGTAGTGGTTGGAGCCCTCATGCAGACAGTGATGCTCTGTGGTGGCTTGGCTTACAAAACTGAACAGATGGCCCATCCCCTGACTGTGGCCTGAGGCCCTCGTGCCCGCCAGGCAGCCTTCGCAGTGGCCATATGGCTGTGTGGGTCGGTCACTTGTACCTCTTGTGCTGTCCCTGCCTGTGACCTGGTTTGCTTAGAGTTTAACATTTCCTTGGTGGCTGGCCAGTGATGATTGTGTGCCCTCAGGCTATTTCTGTGAAACTTGAGTGACCTTGCAGTGATGGGCTTCTGTTTGAAACACACCTATTCAGCAATGATCTTCATTCTCAGATCTTGAGATGTGTGAAAACATTCTGCTTGCATACCAGCATCAGTGTCCGCTTGTATACAGTTTAACCTGGTACATCAGTGCTAGCACTGCTAGTTATGGTCACCGTTTCATCTGAAGCTGTTTTAAACTAGATGAGATTGACTTGTTATAAACACATGATGATTGGTAATAATTATTTTTTCCTTCTATTCCTTATTACTCCCCTGTCAGTAATTTTGCAGATTTTTCTACCATCCCCATTAGGCTGTAAGCATGATGAACACTACAGAACTCTTCCTTAGGTAGAAATCATCCTCAGTTACTGTTTTGAAAGTGCTGGTTAATAACTGCTGTGTAATGTCTTCCTGTATTATGAATGGGATGAAAACGACTCTTTGTAATACTGTCTGAATATTTAACTGGCTTTTTACCCATGCAGAGCAGAAATATTTCCCTTTTTGGTCTAATTATTGAAAGTTTCACCTTTTCCAGGTAGTCATGAATCAGCACCACTGTTGCTCTTCCTGTTGTTCCTAAGGTGCGGAAATGAAGGAGGGAAAAAAAGGGTTTTCATGCATATTGATTCCCCTATCCAGAGATTTTTGCTGGGTCCTTTTGCTTTTATAAATTCTCCTAATTTCTGATGCATTGCACTAAAATTTGCCATAATTGGTTTGGGGTTTATATCTGGTTTAATTTCATCTCTATACCAATTAACTTGGACTTTATCTCTGATCCTTCATCTAATACAGCATTCTTTTCCACATGTGAGAGTGGGTCTTCTGGACATTTAATGACATTTTCTTAAAATTGCTCCTAGGCATCATGTATTTTTAGCATGCAGATTAGCTGCTTTAGTGATTAGTTCAACTATTTCAGCTTTGTGAAAATAAGGCTTTTGAAAATTATTAAGTGTTATGTATCTGCTTTTACTTACTAGGAACATCCATTTTGTTTATTAAATCTGTCACTTGTTTGTTGTGTTTTTCACTTCATCACTTGGTCTGCAACTGAAAGGGCATAGAGTATCATCTGGGTTCTGAACAAATTATCATGCCTTTATAATGTATTATCATCTAACCATGGGCTAGGTTTTTCAGGAGCATCATCTTTCTGGTCATTGTAACAAGTTGTTTCTGAGGGTGTAGCTGTATGTCTTCCAGAAAAGCCAAGTGAGTATTGAGAAGACATGGTGTGTTCCAGTATGTTGGAGGCTTGCTTCCTACCTTTGCCCTTTTTTCAACCTGTTACCTGCTGCAGTGGAAGTGGAATGTGGAGTAGGCCAAACAAAATACCATGTTCTTTCTGCTCTGACCTCACAGACTGTATTTTTTTCCTTAGCTTCTCTTCACTGTTGCATAACTAGTTAGAACTTTTTTTTGTGGACCAAAACAGGTAGGAAAACAGAATTTCTATATTTGCCCTGAGCTCTTATGACTTGTGGGACATGAAAAGCATTCAGCAGTAGGTAGAGACAAGTTTTAAGCAGTGGTAACATCTACAAAGAATGTAGCAGTCATTATTTTCCCAGGTTTCCACCTCATTGCTTGACCCCCAGATTTGTAAGAGTGCACAGTGCGGAGTCACACTGGTCAGCAGAAGACCCTTCTTACTGAAGATGCTAAAAAAACCTGGTGTACAGCATGTGCTTGTCTGGCGTCTCTGAAGTGAGTGTGAGGAGTGAATGAGGAACTCCTGAGCTGTCTTCCATACTTGGGGCTACATAAATAATAAGTTTTAAAGCTATTTTTAAAAAATACTTGTTCTTCTCCAGGATGCTCGCAGGAGATACAATGAGTGCTCAGTACCACAGTCAAAGGCAGCTGTCCATAGACCAGGTGCTCATGTTAATGTCCCCCATGCTTGCAACATGGTGCAGGCATTGTTTCCCTCCTCTTAGGTTGGGAGACAGGGCATGTACACAACTGAGTCTCTTTGGTGGTGGGCTGGGGCTTGCCTGGCTTGCCTGAGGGAGGCCCAGCCTCCTTATACAGCAGTGATGTCTTCCCCAGTGGATCAAGGAGTCCCCAACAGCCCAAACCAGAAAGAGCTACCTGGCACTCCTCATAGCAGGAGTGCAATCAGTGGTTTTCATTGAACTTTTCCATGAGTGACTGCTGTTCCAGCCCCAAGATCACCTTCTGTTTGCAGCAGGTCCTGCAGGTACCTGCAGGCTCTGGCATCGTCCTTGCCTGAGAATGCTACAGTTACAAGCTGTCAAGTTTCTTCCACACCTCTGATGGTGTTGATAGCATCCAGTGAGGTAATAGTTTCCATTTGGTTACAAATATATAAATTTCAGTGTTTCCCTTTATTTCTGTATGGTGGCGAAGTTGTGTAGGACTGTGTGGAGAAAGGAAAAGCCATTAGACTGACTATAAAATAATACTGGAGTCTGATGTATCATGAACTCTTGGCTTTTATTCCAGCAGATGTGCTTGCTATTCCCACATGAGTCTGGAGATGGGCTGATATTGCCCTGCATCCATCAGTCATGGCACTGCTGCCTGCTCTGTGCAGTGTGGGTTTGTGCCGAGCTCCTGGTTGGCAGGTATCACTCCAGACATGGGAGCTGTGGGGAGGGTCACGGTATCACCATGTCCCCCAAAGGAGAGCTGGCAGGAGGGCAGAGCTCGGATGCTCCAGAGTGTAATCCCTTGGGATCATTGCTGCTGCTCAGCAAAGGGCACTGACTTGGGTGCAACGTAACATGGGCATGTTCTACCTCAGGTAGAGAAGGCGTAAGCAGGAAATGTCGGTCATCAAAAGCAATTAGCCCAGTGTAGCTGGGAAGAGTTCTTACTGTATTTACCTCCTCCTTAGGGTAGCTCTTATTAAAGAATACTCTAAGTGAAACCCTCATTTCTAAGATGCACTTAAAAGTCTGCAGAGAGATACTTCCCTCCCAGAATAACTGTTTGCAAAATGAAGCAGTCAGATACTGAAGAAGCTGTGTCCACAGTGCCCCAGAGTGGGATTGGTGAGTGGAGAGAGGGCTCACTTTGCAAAAGCACACCTTTTTAAAGGAGCACGATTGCGTTAGGAGTCTCACATCTAGTGTCTTTCTACTACAAGAGCTTTAATGAAGTAGAATTTTTGAACAGTTACTTTTTACTTACCTGTTATTTTTGCTTCAGGTTTTTTTGTCTGTCCCTTTGCATTACAAGCTTCCCTTGTTTAAATCCACTTGTATTTTGTGCACAAACAGTGGAAGATATTTCTACAGTAGCAAAGTGCAGACCGAGTTGCAAACATGGCATGGAAATTTAGTTTTTTAAAATGTAACTCTGTTTCCACCCCTGATTTCATTGTACCATGTAGCTGAATGAGATATTTAGTTCTATTGAAAGAATGTGGTCTCAGGATATGTAAATTTATGCAGCAGCTTGCTTGGCTGGGAAAGGAGCAAAAGAATGAACCACATTGCACCTGTTAGTGCTCTTAAAGTGCTTTCCTTACAGGCATGCAGACATTTACATTCTGCATTTACTGTATAAAATGTAAAGGGACATCTTGAGTGGGGGAAAATTCATCCTCTTCTGCCTGCCTAGAGCTCAGGTCCTGTGTTCAGGTTTGCCCTCCCTAATTCCCGCCTGCAACTAAATGCTCTCCTGACAAATCTGTGTGGAATTGCAAGCATCATTAATGCAGGTGATCAAAGCAACAGTGTCCTCTGAGAGTTGAAATGACACTGACTTGAAGTTAGAATAAGCACCTAAGCATTTTCTTTTTAAGAAAGCAAAAAGGTGTAGTATTCTAATCTAGGTTGTGGGTTGAAACTTGCTCAGTATTCATCCATCATGGAGTATTAAAAGGATGTGTGTTGCATGTTTTAAAAAATGTTTCAAATTCTCTACCCATGTGCCTATATTGCAGAAATTGTTTGGGCAAATTGTTTAAATGTCAGTGCTTTGAAACTCATGTAGAATTAAAGGTATTTAAATGCATGGAGGCCTCGAAGGAATTCCTTTGGGTTGTTCTTCATTAATATTTGTTGCATAGATCAGGGCTGTGTAGATCAGCGTTTGTATGTGTGCCCCTTTTTGGCTGGGTGAAACATCACTGTGTGAAGAGCAGGTGGCTGTTTCCCTTTTCTAAGGATTTAGATGTTTGTCATAAATAAGAAAACCACGGGTTTTCAGGACTGCTGCTGGTGTATCACTTACATCCAAAGTGGTGCTCAATCCCAGGGCAGACATGTGCCTTTCACAGCACTTGTAGTGGAAAGGTTTTGGAGCAGCTTTGGGAAGGCTCCCGTGCTCCCTCCTCAGGGTTGAGGCCGTGGTTCAGTATCTGGTAGGTTGTTGTCCTCTCTTGGGCGGGAGGACTGAATGTTGTCACGTAGGAGGTTTAATCACCATAAACTCCCTGTTCTGTAACTCTCTGGTCTTGTAATTTTTCTGGGCAACAGTGTTGCAGGTCCCCTGAGACAATAGTGGGGGAAGAAGGGGGGGCAGGGTTTGAGCAGGCTGGCTAAAAGTAGGAGCGGAGTTTTTCAAGTCCTGTGTTAATGCAATTAGCATGTACATTGCTGTGAAGGTAGTCTATGTACGGTTGTTGATATTTTTAAATTAATTGTTGCCTGTAGTTTTACAGCTTAAAAATGCAAAAGGTGAGGAGAAAGCATGTACTGCAATCCTTCTGGCTTGAGAGGCACAGGAGGCTGAGGGACGTCCAGGCAAAGTAGCCCAAGAGGTGCCGTTGTCCCTCTCTGCATTTGCAGGGTGCATAGGAAGCTTCTGGGGGATAGAGGCTTTTCTCAGCCCAGCGCTGTAGGCTGGGCTGAACACATGGTGAGACTGCAAGGAAAAGCAGGGCAATGCATTGATAGAAGTTTCTGTCTCTTAGAAGAGACTGCGCCAGCTGCTGAATCTTGCACATGCTCTTCATGTTTTACTGCTTGCTGCTTTATCCTTGTTCGCTCCTTAAGACTGTAAGCCTCAAATGGGAAGTTGGTGCCAAAGCAGGACTGGAAAACTGGCTCTTTCTTCTGTTGTCACTGTGAATTCAAGGAATAGTAGCCAGAGATGGGCAATGGCTTATGCTTACTGCATATTTTTCTTTAAGAATTTATTAAAACTTGTCAGTATAGTATTTGGCTGCTAAAGGTTGTTTTCAGGCTGAAATGTCCCACCTAGCACTGTGATGGTCAATTTGATTATTAGATGATTTCCAGTTTGAGTATTTATATTGAGATGTATTATTGACAGTTTTAAATCACTGGTGTGTCTTCAAGAATTTAACTCCTTTTCATGTATACGAGCAAACTTCCATAATCCTCCTGGCACGACACTTTTTTTACGTGCCCATGGAAACCTTACTAGACCTAGCTGGGACATGAAAAATGGTCAGAATTTAAATTTTCTGCCATTATTGTTGTTATATATGTCTAGACGCTTCAGGGCACTCTTGCAGGATGTGTTAGCATAGCTAAAATACGGCAGACAAGTCAACTTCTCTGTAAGCGTGAATGAAACCTATTATTGGAGGGGAAGAAATGCTGGGTTAGTATAACCTCTGCCCGTGGGGCCCTTGTTATTAAATAACATGGGAGCAACCGGATGCTCCTCTGCGAAAGGCCACTTACTGAGTGAATTCAATGCGAAGAAAAATATTCTTTGTTGCCTCTGACGATGCCCATTGCTCCTTGATCTGAATTGGCTCCAGAGGGAGCCAGGACTGGCAGATGCCCTCTGGAGTAATTGCTTCTCCTCCCTGCCCATCCTTGGTCTGTGGAAGTGGAGACATGGTGGCAACCACTGGGTCTTGTCTGGAGCTTCCCACCAGAGAGACTGAATGGGATGAAACCTTCATGATGATGCTTCTTGGCCATTTGTGCAGCTGAAGTCTGCAGGTTGGTTCCCATATACCTCAGAGAGATGATGGGAAGAGTCAGAGCTGGGTGGTGATGATGCTTGCTTCTGGGGATGGAGCTGGTTGGGAGCTGCTTTTCAGCAGTGTTGGGTTAGTCAATATAAAATTAAAGCTTTTAAATACCCTCTGAGAAGGACACTGATACGCTTTTCAGTGTTAAAAATTACAAAACTTGGGGCCTTCTTGGTACAAGGACATGTACACACAGCAGATCAGGAGACAATGGCAGATGTGCCAGCAGCTTGACAATTAACTGCAAGGGATCTAACAAAATCCATTTTAATGCAAAACAAATATTCAAAGTTTTTTCCAGAAGTTTTTTATATTTGATTGATAAAACTAAGATTTAATGAAGGGAGGATGAAACAAGTTGCCGAACTGCAAACTCAAATGAAAATTCATACCAGACCAAGCTTGGCTGAGCACTTGGGAAGCTGGGAGGTGCTCATACTATTTACCACTGTGTTCAAATTGTGGGCACCTTGTTCAAGAAGCTGCAAAGCCCCACATTTCCCAGTTGAGGGTATTTAATTATTTTTCATTTTTCCTTTGAAAAGAGTTTCCCACCTTAAAATAAGCAGAGTATCCTCGCCAAAGATCTTTCAGCCTGTTTAGAATAGGGCATTTAGATTACTGGGGACAAAGTGAGTGTCTTGAATGCTCTGTGTCAAGGCACGAACAAATGGCACCGAAACAGTAGTACAGTACAGAGTGAAACCTGACAACTTGGTGTTAAAGGAAAGGAATGCTACTGTATGGTTCGATTGTGATCAACTTATCTTCAAGTGGGTTTATTAGCAATTTAATGGAATATTGGTTATTCAAGAGCCATAATAGCCCTGGTTGAAATGTCCCTTCTGCACAGTTTTCCCATACCCTGTGGAATGAGCAGAATGTGACAGTTGAGCTTTCAACAGGCTTCATGAATTTTAAATACTTTTCAGCTGTAAAATGGGGCACATGGCGTTTGGTCAACGATGGACAAGGAGCTGGCAGCCGCTGAGGGTATTATGGGATATTGAGTGTCTGGGAGATAATGAATGCTTGGCTTATCCAGGTGCATTCTTGGCCTGCTGTGCATGTCCAGACAGAATGGAATATATTTCTCTGTCCAACATTTAACAATTGATCATTTTGTAATTGTAAGCAGAAAGTATTTAGAACATTATTTTCTCAGCATGCCTGTGTACGACTTAAATTTCATGTCATCGTCTTTATCCGGCAAAATCTTCTCTGTTTTTCTGTAACAATGCATTCATGCCACTTAAACTTTTCCACTAACCTGATTTTATGCTTAGTGGATCTTAGAAAGTCTATTCTTCTGGTGACTTTAAATCGCCATCTTTTTAAGTATCCTTTTTTTTCCCTGTGAATTTTTTAAACTTGACTGAAATTATTTCCACTTGCTGTGGGTTGAAATTTCAGCCCAGCTTTTTGTAGCAAGTGAGCTGGTTGCTGGCTCCTGCTTTATGGGAAATAGTGTCCTTGCATTTTAAAGGCTAAGTGATGGAAGAGAGCAAGGGGAAACCCAGGCATGTTTTACTCCTGGTGAGCTGTGCACAGTTGTTCTTATGTGCTTCAGTTCTGCTTAGATATTAAAACACAACATGTTCAAAGGACAACCAGATTTTTAACTGTATGTACCTGGAAGAGGAGGTTGCTTCTGAATTCCTGACACCAGTCAGGCTGGAGCTCCCCTCCTGCTTGGTCAAGAAGTTTTCTAGGACAAGAAACCCTAGAGGCCACCTACCTCATTCTGGTTTTCCTACATGTGCCAGTCCCTCTGTGCTGCCCTGGTCCAGCTTTTTCCATGTTCCCCCTTCCCTATGAATCCCTGGTGGTACTGGGCCCACTCCAGCCTCAGGTCACTCTCTTTGGGCAACGGGCACTGTACACCAGGTACATCAGCACATCCCTTGAGACTGTTTCGGTAGTAGGGCAGTAAGTGGGTTTGGATCCATAATTAGTCGTGTGTGGGCAGTAACAAATGGGGTCATTATCTCTGTGGCCCTCTCTGAACTCTGTGGTTCATAAACTCTCTTGGTGCAAGCTTTGGTTAAGCATGAAACTGTCTCAGAGCTGCAACCTACAAGCATTAGTGTGGGATCTGTGTATCAGGAGAAACGAACAAGTTGTCTTCTCCTTGAGGATACAGCTTGGGAGTACCTTGGTGTTCTTTCTTGTCCCTCCTGTGGCCTTGTTTGATGAAAAATGGTTGAGCCTTGAGGACGAGCTGTGCTGGCTATGTCCTGGTTGGTATTCTCGCACAACCACTGAGCCACTAGAGCCTGATTGATGCTACCGTGCAACTGCCCCACCATCTGGGAAAGGGCCTGACCTTGGACCTCCATGTTGGCAGAGAGTGGCAGGGTATGATCAGCTGAAACTCCAAAAAACCTTCTCTGGGTGTTGTGATGTTCAGCCTAGTTTGGTGAAGTCATGCTCAGATTACTCAGAACTGAGCAGTCCAGATGTGATTTGTGTGGGTGTCTTGGGAGCAGCATATCTACCCATGTCATCCAGGAGCATGCTGCTGAGCAGCTGGCGATCCACTTTGGAACCAGGCTGCTGCTGGTCTTTACCTTTTCTCCCCTTCTCAAAAGAGGCAGTGGGATGGACACAAAGGCTTTTTGTGGGTGAAAAGGGAGATTGAGTGCCAAAGCAAATCTGTCAGCTTGCAGAGGTGGGAATGGCAGGTGCGGAATGTCCTTACCAGGGTGTGCCGGTGGCTGTTTGTGGGACAGAGCTAACCTTTTTTGTCTTGTACTTGACATACTCTTACTGCATGACCTTCACAGAGTAGCAGTGATGGAGCCTCTTGTTCTTCTGCTGTTTTCCTGATGACCTTTCAAGAGCCAGGGCCCTTTCTGGTATCAACACTGGGAGCATGAGTTGGAAACTACCACAACCCACATCCCACAAATTTCTGAGATCAATAAGCACAAGGGTGTGTATCTGACCTACTTAAAGCAAGAAAACAACCAGTCGTGGGTTTTGCTTCTCAAAAACCCTCAAAACTATTACAGCACTGCTTTATTTTCTTGGAAGCCTATGCAAATCCAGAAGGGCAGTGCTTATTGTCAAAAGAAGACAGACTTCCCTCATGTCCAAACAGAGCAGATTCAAGCAGGCAAGAACCTGGACTGCGACCAGCACTGGTATCTGGTTTTGCAAAACTGAAGTCTACCCTTTCCTGGTCCCAAATTTGTCCATCTCTATTTATAGCCTTTACTCAGAACCTTGCTGAAAAATGTATTATATATTGACAGTGGCACTTTGTGAACTCAGAGCTAATGGCTCCAGAAGTAATCACCTTTGAGATTATGATAGTCTAACTTTTGCATATGTTAGGTCTGACATTTGCTTTGCACAGCTATGAATGACTGTTTAAAACACAATGAAGTAAAGTCTGAAATGCAGTATTTGTGATTTAACAAGCTGCAGAAATAGGTGGTGGATGTAAACTTTCAGGAGACAGTGCAGTAGTGTGTCTTGGACTGAGAGCCCTTTTTGTTAGAGCTGTGGTTGGTCTCTGGAGAGCTGAGCTGTGAGCACGTGGAGCTGAGCTCTGCTGGCTTAGAAACCTCATTTCATCTCTGGGTCATTGGATGGTCTTGTGCCCTCCAAAGCTCTCTGCATCCATTCGTTTAAGACAGGGCTGGAGGCATTTTCCCCCTTTCACCAAGAGCTTGGAGACAAAGGCAGATGGGTCATTGCAGTCATTAGAAGATGCCCGATTTGGTACCATCCACAACTTCTGCCAAGCCCCAGCTGTGCCCTGCCCATGGGGCATTTTGGGAGCCTGAGTGGCGCCTTGCCCATGGCTCCACCACCCAGCTCTGGCACCCCAGGGGAAAAGCTGCCCTGCTCTTGGCAGGTGTGAGATGGTGGCTTGCAAAATGATTTTCCTGTTTCCACTGTCTTTAGGAAAGATAATTTCTTTCTTACTGTCAATAACATAAATCCTGTAATATGGTTAGTGCACAGGAGACCAGTAAATAATTCAGGAAGCAGCCTATGTTTAGAGTGCATCAAGTACTAATATAGAGAAGAAAAAAATCCCTGCACATCAGTTACAGTAATTGGTGGAAGGCACCAGTCCAAAGGGTAATGAGCTCCATTTTTAAAGGACAAGGAAATTAGATTTTTATAAATGTCAAACGCAGTTATTGTCCTCCTTCCTTGAAACAGAGCTGAGCTGGCTGGAGCCCATTGTCTCTCAATCAGCTTTGCTATGGATTAGACACATCCCGTCTCACACCAGGAATGTGCTTATTAGAAAAATATCCCTGCGCAAAGCATACAAGCTTTAACACTCAACCCATGTACTAATGGATACATGTACAATAAAACCCAGTATCGTGTTACAAACCTTAAGCTGACTTGAGATAATAAGATACAGAAATCTGAAAGGATACAGATGAGAGCTCTCTTTGTGTGCAACAGTTTTGACTACCTGGGATTTTAGTTTTCAAATAAAGGAGATAAAGGGAGGGAAGATGACTTTTCCTCTTGGCTGCTTATTAAAAAAGCAAGCAGTAAGTCTTCTTCAGTGACAATGCTTGTAATCAGGTCGTGTCAAAATATTTTGTGTATTTTACTGGCGTCTCCTGGGTAACTGTGGTTTTACAGAGGACTTTGTCAATCTACCATTTCAGTTCTTTCCTGGAAAAAAATCAAGAGGTGGTTATTTGTTTATACATCAAAGCTAGCTCAGTGAATTAGTCTTTCATTCATAATGAATGAAAATGTCACCAATACGTGTTAAGACACCACACTTCAGAAAATGGCTATCAGTTATTTGGGGAGAGTAAAACATGAGGAAAATAGAGGGCTTTGTAAAATCAACCCTCTTTCCTACATCCCATTTTTAAACATCTTATTTGAGGATAGCAATCACCTGTCCATCCTTAGATAGAGATTGTATAGCAGCTCTGTTAGAAAGTAGCACAATCCTTCATGATGTGGGAAGGTTTAAGGATGGAGCCAAGCTTCAGAGTCCCTCTTGCAGTGATGAGATACAGATTCAAGCGACTTGTGTGGACTTTACGTCATCCTAACCCAACTCTGAATGCTGCATATGCTTTTTCCAAGGTGGTAGTGTGTCAAACACATTCCATGGACATGCTGTGTTGGAGACCCTGCTCAGGACTGCTGCAGGATGGCTTCAGAGATGGTATGGTGGGGATCATGCGAGACTGTGCTGTCCCCTCTACAGGAAATTCAGCAGATGGGCTATTCAGTCCTAGTTTGTTTTTCTGGAATCCTTTATTTACAAGTGTACTTCTTTACGTTTTTTTTTCAGTTGCCTTTTTAATGTCAAGTTTTCCCTCCAATCTTCTTCATCTCAGCTTTTTCATTTCTGCTTCGATTGATTGAAGTTTCTGTTGTTGCCTGTAGGGAAAAAAAAAGAGTAACTTGAGACTTCTATTTTACACAAGCAAGGGATATTGAAAGATATTCCTAGCATGCATGCGTCAGCAGACATGTGAAGAGCGTTTCCCAATTAAAACTGTAAGAATTTCTACTGGTTGCCTAAAGTCCTTGCAAAACAGTGGTCCATAGCTTGAATCCATTCACACCCATCGATGGAAAAGTGATCTAGCTATTTATATGGCAGTCATTTTATTTATTTATATTTGGTTTTATAAGCTAAAATGAACCCAACTGTTGGAGGAAAACAATGCGAGGACCTTACCAATACCTTTAAAGCCTTGCATGACAGCATGAAGCAAATTAAACTAGTTTCCTGTGACTTTGGACAACTTCTAGTTCTGATAACTTTCCTTAATGTCCGTGCTATAGCTGCATCAACCCCTGTAAATTAAATAAAGAAACAATTCAAGGCATCTCTGATGTAGCGTGGTAGTTAAATGGTAATCAGCAGCTGGTGATTAAAACATCCATATGACTCAAATCACAAATCCAAAATCAGCATTTACATTCCACTAGCCTCATTAGCTAGGCACTTCAGTTAATTGGTACTCTGGTGCAAGTGTTATTAGTTGGCCGTTCTGGGCCAGGGATGTGAAGTGCTGCTGCCTCCCTGCCTGCCCTTCCCTGGGGAGCTCCGTGCTGCCCTTGCTCACTGCAGTGGTGTCTCTTCTCAGCACCAAGCATGGCTTGCAATGCTCAGGTGAAAGCAGGTTTCTCACTTGCTAAAGGGAGCTCACACCCGTGTTGGAGACTGGTGCATGTTTCTCTCATCACAGCAATTGCTGCCCATCCCTGGTCCCAAATCTCATCACAATTGTTGCACATTCCTGGTCCCTTTAGGTCTTCAGGAAGCCTTGAGACTTGAGCCTTCCTCGAGCATTGAGCCTTCACTACATGAGGCACCTTCATGTAACGTCTGCAGGCTGCCCAGATTTTACACCTCTTTGCTCTCTCAGATCTTGTTTTGTGGTCCGGAGGAGCTTTTGTGTCTCCCCACAGAACGTGGGTATGGTGGTCTTCTGCCACAGTAACATCCACAGCTCTCCTGATGCTTCTACTTCTGAAGACGTGGTCAGGGAGGAGGGCAGGAGTGGTGTGGGGAGCAGGTGCATGGCAGGGACAGCCGCCGGCTTGGTTTCCTCTGCAAGCCCAGACAGCTTCTGTTGGGAGCACCTGCTCGGCAGCACATCTCCTGAAAGGGCTTTCTCGTCTTGACGTTTTGGCTTTGGAAGCTGTTGGAGGTCACAGATTAACTGGAGATAGGTGACCACGCAACAGGCTGAGTGAATCTGGTTTTTCTTGCCATTTGGCCTTCTACCTTAAATAATCCCATCTGATGGTTTTATTTATTTATTCTAACTGCCTGTGACTGGTGTCCCAGTTGTGAGTTTGCTTGTCTGCCTCATTTCGTTGGCACGAAAGAGTGAATCTGTGTGTTCTTGGAATGGAACCCTGCTTTTATAATGCTGCATCTCCATTACTCCATATTAAACAATTGTTTTCTTCTTTGGAGTCTCTTGACTCTTCTGCATGTAGCACCTGCACAGTAAAACCCACTGGGCTTCATAGACAAAAGAAATCATTCTGCTATCAGCATACGGATGTTATGAAATGTTGTCGTATTTGTACAACAGCAGTTTTCCAATATTACCTCAGCTGTTCCCCATTTATTTTTAAAACACCGCATGGGTCCAATCCTCATTATAAACCTAATTTTGAAGAATGCTGTAGATAAAAGCAACAAGACTAAGAAAGATGAAGCCTTTCTACGAAGCCTGGAGACTCTTGAGTGCCAGATTTCTGCCTGAAGTCATTTTAGCATCAGGTGAAAGAGGAGCAAAAAAGAAGTGTCAATTGTAAAAGGCATGCTGTAATTGTAAAGGCTCATTTCAGACTGCATGCCAACGCCTTAGATGGTCTTTTGTGTGAGGAGGATGAATCCCTTGGTATCAGAAGCCCCTGGATACAGTTCTGAGTTGCAGTATAACCCATCAGAGTTCTCTAGGTGGCACAAAGATCTGCCTTCGTCCTTCACAAGTTTAAACTGAGGCACCTACTTTAACAGTGTGCTTGTCCAGGGTTTTTTCTCTGAAGTGACTGCAGAGTGAGAACATACTAGAGAAGAAGAGAAACCTCCAGAGAGCTGATCAGCCTTGGATAAGATGCTGCTCCCAGTGTATTCCATGCAGACCTGCATCACCTGTCCTGACAGCCCATGGGGACCTGCTCTTGCCTTTTGAGCCTGGGCTTCAGGGTTAATGGGATCACCCACAAATGCCACATTGCTGAGTCATGGAAAATGACAGGAAAAGGCAGCTTAGATGGATCATGTCTGTCCCCTTCCTTATTCCCTAAAGCCAGTACTGCTTTTAGGAAGGTATGTCAGCCAGACTGTGTGCCGCTATTGCTCTGAGGCTGCCACAGCAAGTGTGAAGGACTAGTCACCATCATATGTCCTTCCTCTGCTGTGGCAGGTGTAGTTTGGCAGAGCCCAGGAGTAGGGCTGCTAGAATTGCTTCTGCTGTTGTATAGTGCTCTAAGACTAGTATGGTGTCACCTGTCTTAGCTTCCTGTGTTTTTTCTAGAAATGCTTAATTTAGCACTTCAAACAGATAAGTGACCTGTGGGACATGCAAAAATCTAACATGATCAGAGTTCGCTGTGTTTTCCGTGTTCATTAATGCTTTCTGGGCACCTCTAGTTAACCATGGTGAGGAAGTTTTACTGAACATGAAGATGCTGCTTGTGTGGGATCAAGTTCACAGGTTTCTGTGGATGAGCTCTTATTTTTATTGACATTCTGCAAGTTATAGGTGTATGCTTTAGGTGCGTGGTTGGTTGTGTGTAGGTGCTTATTTTGGCTTGCAAGGCACCACAGTGATGTTGTTTGAACACAGCGAGTGTTGGCCCTGTTCTGGATGGCCAGTGGTGTGAGCCTCTACAGAAACAGATTCTGCTTTAGGCATCCTCAGCAGCCCTTACTGGGAAAGAAGAAACCTACTGAAGCTGCATTCCCTGCTTCTAATACAAGCCCCTTTCAGCAGGAAACAGGCTCTGACTTCCAGCTGTGTGTGGCCTTCCACAGTAAGCAGTAAGCCCCTAAACATATAGGCATGAAATGTCTTGTAATTCTGAAGCAAGGTAGCTCGAACATGCTAGGAGAACTAGTGCCTAGTAAAATTGCAAAGCCTTAAGGAATTTGAACGTTTACTGGTTAGGGGATTTTTTTTTCCTGCTGACTGAAGACGGACTTGTGGTAGAGCTGCCACCTCCATGGCTGGCAGAACCACCTCTTGTGTCTGAGCAGAGTGGAAGGAATGAACCTCACTCCTCTGCTGGTGCTTTTTCTGGCCCAAATCCAAGGGACAGAATTTGGAAGAGGATATTACTGTGCAGAGGGACTGGACTTTAAATGTGCTTTGGACCCCTTTTCTGTCCCCCCTGAATGCTGTGTGGCTCCTGTGCAAAGATAAGAGCCTAATCTCTGCCACTTGCCCAACCCATCCCCCCCAGACTACAGAGGCCTCTGAAGAGAGGTGGAGAACTGTGATGGGCAGGGCCACAAAGGGACCTGCCATCCATCTTGCTAAAGGTGCATTAAAAGGCTTCAATTCTTATTAATTGTATGTATTTCTGGCAGGTTTTTAAAAATCTTTTTAGCAGTACAATATGTCCTTAATACCTTTCTTTTAAACAGGTTGAAGCCATGAAGAGAGTTCTAGAAAGTCTCAACCTTAATATAGTTGAGATGGTGGATGAAAATGCAACCTTGGATGGTGGAGACGTCTTATTTACAGGTATAATGGTAGTGAATTTGCTGTTTACATGTTCTGACTGCCTTAAAGACGGTGTGTTATCTGATACCAGCATAATAAAATGTCATTCCTGTGGTTTGCTGAATCGGTTGTTTACTAAATGCCACAAAGGTAGCTGAGAGATGAGTTCTCAGTGCAACCCTCAGTGTGCTGCCTAATATCTGAAAAAATGGACCAGCAGTACACACACTACAAAGAACAGCACTGTGCATACAGATTTTATTTTAGCTTGTAAAGGGCCAATAAGAAAAATGCTTTCAGTAGTCAGCTGTCTGGGGTTGTTTCATATTTCTTGTTACAAGCAGCTAACGTTCACCAGACTCATTTTCAGGACTTGTAAAAGCTTGAATGGAGACAATTGTCACTGGTTCAATGACTTAAATGCAAAGAAATGCATTTTTAGTTTATCAAGAAAGTGGTGGAGTTGCCTGTCAGATGTCATGAGCCAGACACCTTACATGTATGGTTGACTTCAAAGATGAAGATACTGCCTGTGTTTTTTATGTCATTAAACCCATTAGGCATTTGCTCACATCGGCTGCACACAGGGTCGCTCCCTGCCTGTGCTGAATGAGCCTGTTTGTTTTGATCAGCATCACAGTAGAGTGGCTACTTGCCTTAGCTCCCCACAGGGAAAGAGGCAGACCAGGAAGGGAGACCTTTCTAAGGCAGTGCAGTTCCAGCACAGATTTTCTCTGGTGCTGGAGGATGCTAGTGACTGCAGATCTGCCTGGAGACCAGAGGAAATCTCAGTGGGAGAGGGAAATGGTCAATCAGTGCTATACTAATCCAGCCCAGCTGTTGTCTTTCCTGACTCAATGACCACTGCAGAGATTTAGAAGAGGAAGCTATTTATGCTTCTGGTGAAATGTGTCCTATGAAAAGAGATTAATTGCTTTAGATTATCAGCTCACAATTGCAGGTTGCATTCTTTTATGCTGAATTTTCAGTTTACCTACTCAGCTTGAGAAAAGCAATACAGATTATGAAAATCCATGAAAGGTTGCTTCAGAATGTCTCTAAAGCTGGTCTGCTTTTTTCATTCCAGGCAGAGAATTTTTTGTAGGTCTTTCCAGGCGGACAAATCAACGTGGTGCAGAAATTCTGGCTGACACATTTAAGGTTTGTAGATTCATTCATGCCACAGGAAATACAAGCTGTCATTCACTGAACTAATTTAACAATTGTACTGGCCAAGATGTTTGTCATATTCATGTACTTTATTTAAGACCTGATTAAAAAAAACCCCAAAGGTACAAGTTGCTGAAAAGGTTTGAGCATCCTGTGAAGTGATAGATACTGAAACTGGATCTGAAATGTGAGATTGCTGCATAAAAATCTGTGGGATAGCGGGAGGCTGCTATTTTTTGAGAGCACATAAACACTCACGTTCTTCGTGTTCTCATGTATCAGCCCTGTGTCTTCCCTGGAGAGGTTTTATGGACATACTGTTTATTTAAGCATTTAAGTGTATTTCTTTATAATTTCAACAATAGTAGTATCTGAAACATGTTCTGGATTTTACGCCAGTCTCCAGACAAGACAATCTGGTCCAGAGGAGAGTGTCATACTTAAACAGTTGACACCATGCCCCGGGGTTGATAATCTGCAGAGAGTAAAATTAATTATTGAATGTCTCCATGTAGTTATGGAACTAGGACACTTTAAAAATATTTATAGCACCATTCTTTACTCCCATACAGGATTATGCTGTCTCCACAGTCCCTGTTCATGATTCATTGCATCTGAAGAGCTTTTGCAGCATGGCTGGACCAAACTTGATTGCTATTGGATCAAGTGAAGCTGCACAGAAAGCCCTCAAGGTAAAGCACATAAGAAAATAATCTAAACAGCAGATCTCCTTCTGGTCTTTTTTTAATATCTGCTTAAGGATGCTGGAATTTTAAAATACGTATAGATCAGTGAAAGAGGAAACGAGTACATGTTAAGGTCTCCTGTGTGTGCAAACAATAAAGAATGTCTATATCAGGCAAGACAATGGTGATGCTAATTTAACTTTAGTTATCCTAAGGAAATAAACGGATTATACAGGTTATTATTCACAGCTTTGTAATCTAAAAATATGAAAATTTGGTGTTAGAAGGGAAGAAGGAGATACAATCAGACCAGTGGAGATATTTACTTCAGATGTTGCCATAAGGAAACTCGTCTTTTACTTCCCCTCTGTGAATTCTAAATGTTCTGGCATGAAGAAGGAGGGAGAGGCCCTACACTTGTATAGAGTGTTTACAAACAAGATCAAAATTCAACTGCAATACTGGTTGCTCAGTGTAGCAATTTAAACTTGAGCCAGGGCTAATCTGAGAACTCATCAGTTTGATTAAATCCTTCTGCACAGCTTGGCTAATCATGTTGCAGTGCATCAATTAGACTATTGTAACCAAAAATATTTTTTGTCTAAGTTGATCAAATATTGCTGGTAACTAACCATCAAGTAAACACCAGCATTAATCAAGGTACAGTAATAAGCAGATATATTCTTAAAAGAGCATGGTAATAAATAAGATAATCTAGCAGTCTCTGATTGTTGGTGGATATATTTTTAAAAATAAATAAACTCTGTCAGTTTTCAGTGAGTTTCTCTGCACTGGACATTTAGCTGCATGTTTGCATGTGTCTGAGGATAATGTTTGCTCACACCCTGCTACCTGAGGTTAGGGAGTCTGGCCTGGAGCAGGGTTTTGTCCCAAAGCATGGGCTCTTCTCATGCTCCTAGAGAGCTGACAGGTTACCTCAGGCAGCCATGTCACAGCAACGTTTGGAGTTACCCAGGATGTGTTCCAGTGAGCTGGATCTGGCTGTTCCTCCAGGAGTCTAAATCTCTTTAGAGAAACTATTGGCAAACAAATGGGTAAATTGTCTGTCTTGGAAATGATGGCATTTGCAGTGCTGCTGATCACCAGCTTCCCCTGACGTTTGAATTCTTGCTTTTTGACAATATATTTATATTTGTTTACTTGCCTCCAAAGCAAAAAAAAATTCACTTGGCAATCAGCTTCTTGCAGTCTTGTGGAAATGCAAGTGCAAGAGGATCTTTGAGGCACTGACACTTGGAACTAAAAGCTGCTCCCTGGATTTCAGCAGATCAGCTGAGCTGTAGCAGTGCTGTCAGCTGTTCTGTTACCCAGCAGAGTCCGTGGCAGTGCAGTCCCCCGAGCTTCTGCCGAGTCTGTTGCCTGGCACAGCCTAACGTGCCACTCCTTTATTGGAATAGCTTGTTATTTTAAACCCCTCCTTCATGTTGCCATTTTTCATGACTGGAAATGCAATCATACAAGCAGGATGATTGACCTGTCTTTAACCATCTCTGGTAATTGAGTTGTTTTCGCATGTCATGTTAGGCAACTGCTGCAAGTGAACTGCTATGCTAACATTTTACATTTAAAATAGGATTTATCTTCTTACTAGCAATCTTGTTTGAAATAGAAGTTTTTCTTGATTGTTCTTACTGGTGCAACTTATGTATCCTTACAATACTTTAAAAAATAGAAAAAGAAATTGCATCTGGTTCTCACATACGGCCAAGTGCAATTGATTGTGAGTTCAGTGCAGTATGTATAAAGTAAAGCACTGCTAATGAGCAGTGGGAAATGAATCCACAGAGTTTAGGATAATAGACCACATGCTAGAAGCAGATAATAAATCAGAAATGACAACTTAACCATTAAATCCTCTTCAGGTTCTGGCAAGCGTATTGTATTTATTTGGACTGCAGCTGAAAAGTTGCACTAGAGGAAACTTGGTGAAAGAAAGAGACAGATTAAGTGCAGAAAGTACTGGGGCCTCTGGTGACTATCACATCTGAAACTTTAACTTCCCTCTGCTGTTTTCAGCATGCATTTAATTCCTTCTTGTAGTTAAACCTGCTTATAATTCCATACATGTAATTCCACATTTGAACATTGGCCATGGCTGTTGAGATAATGAAGCCTGGGGTTATTTTTCAGTTCCGTCGGTGAGGCCAGGATTTCCTACAAATGTGTCACCTTTGGGCTCTGATCCTGCACTGTCAAAATTGCTGATCTTTATTGTGAGCGTGAATGTGACAGTGCCAGTCCCAGTGTAGGGAGGTGATGTGGCAGTGCTGCAGGTGAACACTGCACCACTTTTTCCCTAACAAGGGAGACAGCCCTGGGGTCTTAACTGGCCTGGGACATAATCCAGTTCAGGTTCCAGCAGCAAAGGCAAAAGCTAGGCAAGGTGATGAAGGGTATTGTGACAAAGCATCTGTGACACTCCTTGTTGTATTCTCTTTCTCTGTACTAACTCCAGAAAAGCCACATTTGTGGCTGTTTGTATTGGTTGATACAGAGCACAATTTCCCTCCACTTTGTGATGAGGGAAGACTTGGACAGCAGCACCAGATTGTGGACACAGTCCTTGATCAAACCACCCCTGTCACCCTTTGGATAACTCAGTAATCCCAAAGGATCTGAGGGTTACACATGTTGTTCCCGGCTTTGACAAGCTCAACTATTCCCTTGCAAGCAGTATGGACTGTATTTGTAGCAAGTTCCTGCTAATAAAGTTGTTCTCTTGCCTGTTGAGAAATGGGTCCTTTGGGTAGGCTCTGATACCAGGCATTGACCAAAGGACCAGCCCTAGGGTCTCCCCACAGGACTGGTAGAGAAAGTCTTGGTGTGAACCCACTGACCTGGGGTAATGCACGGTGCCTCGGGATTGCTGATGAACCTTGAAAGGGAAGGCACTCATCCCACCATATGGCCTGAGCTCAATCCTGCAGTCAGCTGAGTCTGGTGTATTCCCTCTGAGATCTGGAGTAATGGAGTGGCATGTGAAACATCTGGGATTTCAGTTGGTCATTTGAGAGGAGTGGATGCTAATTACAGAGGCAGTGTGGCCGTGGCAGATGTCGGGGCTGAGCCAGTCAGGGTGCAAGGCAGAGCAGGTGATGCTGCTGATTGTGTAACCCCTCGTGTCCCCTCGCAGACTTGGCCCAGCAGGACTGCGAGCAGTGGTGACATCTGCACTTTGGTGCTGGTCCTTGGTGTCCTGGAGTGCAGCCTCATTATTCAGTGGGATTTCTTTATGGTCAGAATTGTGTTGAAATATATACAATAGTGCAGTGACATGACTTTAGCAAATACCTTTCTTTTTTCCTCCTGCTTTCAATAAGAGCTTGGACATGATTGTCCTGCCTTGTTCTTGACTCTCTCATTCAATATCTTCTGTTGGGAGTGGAGCTGCTCATTCATCCCCTAAATTATTCCCTGGAGGATGCTATTGCTAATGCAGCTGTTCTGACAGTGGTCAAGGGAAGCTTATCAAAACCACACCTTAAGGATAAAATAGAAGGGAGTCTCTTTTGGGAAACTAGGCCCTTGGTCTGTATCCAAGCTATGATCAGAGCAGCGCTTTTAAAGACTTGAGCACGAGGAGTTGTTCTCGCATTGGCAGTTGCCCCCATTCCTTTGATTAAATGCCTTTTGTTCTTACTCCATCTTGTGTAACTGAAGTCTCTGCAGTGTGCCAGCTTTGAAGAGCTGAGTACTGTTTCCCTGCGTGAGAGGAGGGTTATAGATAAAGCAGAGGGGTTCCCAGCTCTGCCACAGAAGTGCCTCCAGAACAGGCACCTAAGGGAAAACTTCATCTCTCTGGTCTTCTTAGAAAAGAGCCTGTACTGCCATGCAGCAGGGCAAGCTAAATCTGCTCTTCCTGTTGTCTGTGTAGTAACTGTCTTTTCTAGCAATGCACAAGTTTGCATGAAAACATTATCTTTTCTTCAAGAATTCATCATTTGTGCCTCTGCTTATTCCCCACATGAAGTCATAATCCTCTATTTATGCTATCACAATGGGTTGCTGTGGAAATGATTACTAATATTAATAATCCAAAGAAGATGACATCAGGTAGGGAATTAGCAGAAAGTGCAGATGAATGCTGACTTTTTTGTAATGCAGGAGCAAAGAAAGGTTAGTGAAACACAAAGAACCATTGAGAACTTTCCCCTTAAAACTAAACATTAAAAAATGAGACTGCTTTTTTCAGCCTTCTAGATTGGAAAATTAATCAATTTATAATCAATAAATAAATTAATCAATTTATAAAATTCTATGCACTTTTCTTCTGATTCTTCATTGCTTTATGAATTAGGGGCACACATCATCTCAGAGGATGTAGGTCTTCACTGAGTGCCAAATTACCTCTTACCTTAAAAAGTCAACTAGTTGTGTTTTGCTTTTAATTAATTTTAGGTGTTGTAATAGACATTGCACTTATCTGAGTGTTAGTGCTGTTCCGTTTGCATATGTGCAGAAGAATCAAGTCTTTTGGAAGATAAAGACTCAAAAGTATATATTTACAGACTAGAGATTATTGTATTAATCAGTTTTGTTTGTTTGTTTTTAAAGGATGAGGAAAATGTCCCTTTCAGTACATGTTTTTCCTGTCCAGTAAGGCTGCCAGCCACAGGAGCTGGGTCAGGCTGGCTGAGATGTCATTTGCCTTGCGTAAATGGGGACTCACGTTTCTACTCCTTTGCTTCTTTTCTTTCCCTTTGCCTATTCTCTCCCTGGGTTCCTGTTCCAAAAGACAGGATGTTCATGCTCTCGCCTTCTCAACTGAAAACAACAGCCATGTAATCCGCTTCCTTTCCTCCTCAGGTCGTGCTTTCCCTTTGCAGTGGTCCTCGGCAGAGCTGGCAGGCAGATGACAGTGTGGCCGTGAGGGCTGGTGGCTCAGAGGGGCAGAGCAGTGCAGGTGTGCACATGAATGACACCCGGTGCCCATCACATCTGTGGTGATGCAAAAGGCATCCTGCGCCAGGAAAAGCCGAGGAGCAGGGTGGGAGAGGTTGCTTAAAAGAACTCTTCCTTCTGGAAAACATGACTGAGAGGGTGCAGCACGGAGGCAAAGCCCAAAGCCCAGCTGCTGAGACCGTGGGTGGTAGGTGGAAATTAAAGCAACACTCTGGCTGTCTATGGGCTATGAAATTCGGCATACTGACCATGGCAGACCGGGGCACTGCTGGCTTCACAGAGATCTTGAATGTAGTTTGCATCTATAGGTCTATCCTGTATCTCTCTCAGACTTTTAGGTACCTGGCAAGAAGGCTCAGATCATTCTCCTTTGATTTATGCTGCTCAAAGTGGCTGTGATGTCCCCTTCCTACTGAGTCTACTTTGTTGTTTCTCCTGCCTGTCTGCATGTCAGGGGGGACACTCCTGACAGATCTCAATAGTCCAGTAAGGCCGCTGGCTTTTCCAGCTCTGTTCTTCTGTACCCACTGGTCAGCCTAGCCTAGCGTTTCATGGTCACTGCTGTGTTTCAAGGAAACTCTGAGAAGCTACTGAATCCCTGCTCGAGGCACATGGCACTGTGGCACAGCTCACCAGCCCCACTCTGTCCTGCACTTTCTTGCGTTGAACCCAAAGGCTGCTGCTTTCTCTCTCTACTGCCAATTGTTTCTCTAAATATGAAGAAATTAGGAAGGAACTCAGGACAGACAGGGCAATAAAACAGTGAATGAATTTCAGTTTAAGCGTAAAGTGATGTGCAGCAGGGACAGAGAATGACAGTTCTGAATGTTACTCTGATGTTATTCTGAACATCACATATGAAATAATGAGCTCTGACTGATCATTACTGCAGAAATGAGATCCTGGGCTTGTTGAAATTTCTCGCTCAGCTGAAAACCAAATGGAGACTGTCATTATGCCACTGATAAAGCTGTAGTACATCTGCATGTTGTCTGTTGTGTGCACTTTGCACGCACAGGCCCTTCATTTCAGAAAAGGTAAAGTATAACTGGAAAGATTCAGAAAAGTTCAATAAGGACTGACAGGTGCCTGGACAGCTTGCCTAAGGAGACAAACTAAGCAAGCTGTGACTATAACCTAGAAAAAAGACAACTAAGATGGGATCATAGATGCCTAAAAAGTCGGGAATGATGTGGAAAAGGTGACCGGGGATCAATTGTTCACTGTCTCTTCCAGTGCAAGAACCAGGGGAGCTCTAAAAGTATGTAAAGGTAAGCTTGAAAGAGGCAAGTCCAAAAACAGGAAGAAAAAGAAATGTTTCCTTACACAGTACCTGTCTGAACTCTGTAGCTTCCTTGCTACGTGTTCAAAAGCAAACTGGGCAGATCCCTGGGCCTGGGACAGTGCTGAGCTGGTATCACTCTGTATGACAGCTGATGAGTTGAGGTTCCTGGAAACCATGCACCAAGTCTTAGTCACCTCCAGTCCCTATCTTGGGATGCAAAAGTGGGTATCATCACCTCTCACCTGAGACTGGAGACACCCCACCATGCAGCACTAAAAAAAGCAGCTCTTCCAGGTGCTAGAAGAATTTTTTAAAAAGCAGATTTGGCTATCAGCAGTATTTTCGAGGTAGCAAGCACTCATTTACCTTTCTCAGCCATCCCTCCAGATGGCAACGGACTGGCCAGGTGCCTGTCCTCATCTCTTGCCTTTGTTGTGTAAGGGCACAGGCCCAACGTTGTTCCCAGACAAGCGGTCTTCCCTCCAAGCAGAAAAGAAACTTGTTGTCCTTCCAAACTGCCATCCAGCCTAGGGGCATGTGACTGCCTATTGCTGTTATTCTCCTCATCAGTTTTAGTTGCTCTGCACCACAAAAATACTTCATTTTTATTGTAGGCGAAACCTTAATGTAGTTTAATCTTTTCTCACACCTTTCATTGCCTTGGATCCCAGGCCAAAGGTTGCTTAAGCGTCAGTGTTAAACAGGCCAAAGTTTAATGTGCTTGGAAAGAAATAAAAGAGATGGGATAGAAAAAATATCTTAAATAGTTTGATGTGACTAGTTTTCTTTCAAGAATACTTCGATTTGAAGGATTTAAGAAAGGATAGCTGAAAGCTAGTGAGGGAATGATCCTGTGTATGTAGGGTTACATGCGTTTGACTTGGGCTTAGATTGATTTTTCTTTTAAATGTTGGGGGTCAGGAGAAAGGGGTGAACAATACAAACATCAAACCCCGGAAATCTTGGCTTCTGCTTCTCTGTTAGCATCAGACAAGCATTTTTAAGTGTGGTGTTCAATGCCCTGTTAGCAAGAGCAACATTCAGTCTATGATTTTGCTTGTGGGGAGTTGGAGATGGAAATGTGCATTGCAGGTGGTTTTGGTCGCGCTCTGTCCAACAGCAGTCTGGATGTGAGTAGGTCCCAGAGTGAGTAGGCATCAGGGCTCAGACTGGGGCTTTCCTCATGGAGGGGGAAAATTTGTAGCTAGGCTTGGCCTCTTTTAAAAGTGCTTGCAGTCATCTTAGCTCTGTCAGTGATAGTGGGCCCAAAAAACATACACATTTTTCCTTCATGCATAATGCTGCTTCATAGTTAGGATTATTTAGCTTATCCATTACCTCAGTTGTCTGAGGACACACTGTAAAAAAAGCTATAGAAAAGGCATTTTAGGCTATGTGAATGACTTCAACATAAGGAAAGCATGACTAAGGGCTGAGAGAATGTGCAGTGAAAATTACCCTCTTCGGGCTGAAGAAAATTCCCAGAAAAACTAGGCACACGGGAAATGCCTGGCTCTTAACGTAGCTGGTTGTACAACATTTGTGGACAGAAAGCCAGCCCTCTATAAATGCATCATATTTTGGGATGTACCTGATAGAAAATACAATCAAAGGACCTTGCTTTTATCTCCTTTTCTCTGCCCTGGAGTCAATCTGGCCAGGCACTTGTACTTAATGACTTCACATAATAGAAATACAGAAAACCACATGGGTCTGTAAAGTACCCTGATTGTGTCATATTGGTGCATTTCTGCTGCATCCAGAGCCTCCCTGTGGGGCAGGTTTGG
The DNA here is from genome assembly GCA_013400655.1 of Mystacornis crossleyi. Classification (NCBI taxonomy): domain Eukaryota; kingdom Metazoa; phylum Chordata; class Aves; order Passeriformes; family Timaliidae; genus Mystacornis; species Mystacornis crossleyi. Next base: position 44,996 of record VYZQ01066580.1, read on the forward strand.
GGTGTTATTGCCTGAACAATCTCTCAAGAAAGTGGTTTTAAAAATTTTACTGCAACAGTCAGGCATAGTTATAACAGCGATGAAAGTCTGCAAATATGATTTCCTTTTTGTCTTAAGAGCTGAGGAAGAGAGTAATCTTGTATTGTCAAACCTCCAGTTACTAATAAAAGCTTTCTTGTGGTGTTGTTCCAGCTAGCTGAGATCGCAGTCCCACTGTCACAGCTGTGTCCTCAAACTCCTGTGCTGCTTTGTCTCACTCTTAACTCAGGTTTTCTCAATTTTTTCTGAACTAATTCAGCCACCGTTTGTGTGCTTTTTAATATTGAAAACAATCCTGTTAACGCGCCCTTGGCATCATCTCCCAGGCCCCCCAAAGCTGTTCCTTGAGGCACTAGAGCCCTGCTACTTGCCCTGTAGTTCTGCTGCAGTTCTCACTTCAACATTTTGCAGAAGCAAATGAATGGGAGACTTGTCTTTACCCTTCTGCTTAAGAATTCTTTCATAATTCCGTAAGAAAGTGTTTCACAGTGATTCACAATATATTTCTGATGAATGAGCTGTTCCTACAGAAAACGTACAATATCAGAATTATGTTTCCAACAGGGAGTGGAGTAAGAACAACGGTTTGGGAGCTTAGTGAAATCCAGACCTAGTGGCTTTTCTTCTACTGATACATGTACAGATTTAATAAATGTTTTCTTAGTCAAGACTTAAAAACATTATGTAGGAAGGAACAGGGAAGCTGCAGGTAGAGGACATGTCTGCTGACTCTGGTTACCAGGCAGAAGACCCACACTAGGTGCAGGCATGTCTCCAGCTGCTGGATGTCTGTAACATCAAGGAAAACAATAAAACATATCTTGGCAACATAACAGGAACAAAATTATAAAAAAGAAAATCAACTGTGCTAAGCACACGAAAATACAGATTTACATCTGGTGTAGTAAGGGTGCTAGGATTTTTTTCCCAGAAAAACACATTAACCTTTTATGGAGGTAGATGTGTCCTTGGGAACTTGGGAGAGTTTCATAACATGAGAAGGAACAAGAAATGACAATCTGATAACACTTCCTCAAGAATGCATGGCATTCTTTGTTGTGAGTTTCATGTTGTCTGCGGGATGTGGATGACTCAGGCTAGAACATGAAAAATGTATCCAGACCTATAAAGGAATTACTTACCACAGGTGTGGGCAAACATTGAGTTCTTTGTTGCTTACCAGTATGTTGTAGACCCTGTTATAAATCAGCTACATGTAGTACTTTTTTTAATGAATGAGAAGTAGTACAGATGAATGGTCTTCCAAGCAACTTAATGACAAACTTAACTGTGCCTAAAATTGAAGTCTGCTTTCTGCTATGTGATGTAAATCTCTGGGTTCTCCCTGAAAAGGGAATCTAGTTGAAAAATCTAGTTAACAAAAGACCAAGTTTTTCTAAAGATAATATTAGTATGACTATTTTAATCTGAAAAAAAGCGCCTTTTTTTTCTGTTTGCATCTTTGCAATGTATGGGAACATAGGTGGGCTGGGGGAGAAACAGGAACACTTGCATTTACTTAGGCTTTCAGTAGGAGCAAAGTTTTGGCCTTTGAGCCTTGTTCAGTTCTGTTACACTTGGTCTCAGTGAGGCCAAAGCTGATGTAAAGCTGGAATGCTACAATGGGGAGTCAGGCATCTTGTCTTCAGGCTTTTCCCATCCTTACTAAAAAGGATCTGATCCAAAACATGGGATTGCATGCTTGTCGTGTCCTGAGAGTCTCGGTCTCTGAAATTCCAGCCAGCCAGGGTCTACATTTGTGTATGAGCCTTATATTTATAACCCAAACCTCTGAAACCCAGCAGCTCTTCTGTTGCAAGGGGGTTATTGTGTTGTCCCCTTGGGAACAAGGATTAGCACGGACGTGCCCGCTCGCTCCCCAGCACAGGTGCTTAGTGAAAGAGTAACTGCTTGCAAAGCAGAACGGAGGTCCTTGAAAAGAATTAAGATTGGGCTGATATCCAAGCTGGGAACCGTTCCTGTCCTGTTTGGTTTAGTTCAGGCTCATTATATAAATATTGAACAATGGCTGCTTTTTTTGAAGGTGCTGAGCACCTATAGTTTCAATCAGTGTCAGGAGCAGTTTTGCATGCTCGGTGTGCAGTCCTTGAGACCCCACAGAGGATGCTTACCAAGTGCCCTACTTAATCCTGCTGCTTGCAGGAGCCATTGCGCAAAGATTTTCTACTGCTCCTTTCAGTTAGGTTTAGTAGATTCTTCCTTAAAGGGCGGAGGTAAAAGGAGATATCCTTACTTGCTGCGTAGCAGAATGGCCCTTGACTGCCTTGGCAGTCACAGTTAGCTAATTTTGAAGAGTCCGTCCTCCCATTTGTTTGGGACTGCTGATGGGTTTGATCTAAATAGCTGCACTTTATGTCTCCTGGCAGACCATGCAACAGATGAGCGACCACCGCTACGACAAGCTGACAGTGCCTGACGATGCCGCAGCAAACTGCATCTACTTAAACGTTCCCAGCAAAGGGCACGTCCTGCTGCACCGAGCCCCTGAGGAGTACCCAGAGAGTGCAAAGGTGAGAGCCACGCTGGGCGTGCTGGTGAGTCCTCTGGCATCCCCACCTCACCGGGAGGTCACTGGGGATTGAAATCGGGTGCTTTTCAGAATGGGCCGTTGTATCCCTTCATGGAAATAGCAGATGGCAACAGCTGGGAGGCCTGGGCTCTGTTCTCAGCTCCACTGCTGGTGAGACTTAGTCACTTGTGCCTCTGGTGCTCTTTCCACATAACTGGATGTAGCAGCAGCTCCCTTGCTGCAGTATGATGTGTGTGAATCCCATAGCCAGAAGGCCACGTGCACTCTAAGTGTTCATGTTGGTTGGGATGGCTTGGCACCTGCTGGCAAATCCATGTCTGTTCATTCTGTAAATACTTAGAGAAAAGGGAAAACAGAGGTGTAAAGTGTAACGATTTTCCCTTACATTTTCTTTCCTAAACAGGTATTTGAAAAACTGAAGGACCACATGCTGATCCCAATAGCCAACACAGAACTGGAGAAAGTGGATGGGGCACTTACCTGTTGCTCTGTGCTTATTAACAAAGCTTCAGAATTATGAGTTTACAGAGTCCCTCCCTTGTAACTGGCAATAATGTTACACACAAGGTAGACGAATCTGTATCCACACTTTTATTGTTTTTATTGACAATCTACTGTACCACTGTGCTACTAACCCTTGTTTACAATTTTTTGCATTGTGAATTTTTATTATGTCCTTGCAGATGGTATTTAAGGTGGATGTAGGGTTTGTTGGGACCACATAACTCTGAAGTAAGTTAGTCCCATGGGCTAACAGAAGATAATTATAATGGCTAACCCTTAGCTTTAGTGATTTAACATATCTGTGTGAAAATTTTATGAAACCCAGCTAATTCTCAATATTTCAAGCACCTCTGTTGTCTTTACACTGTTCCCTTCTGTCTTCTTTTCTCTTGCTTCCTTGCTCTACATGTTTTTTCCTTCCTCAGTCTTCTGCTTTCAGTGGTGCAAGGTATTGGGGGGGACTGAAGAAAACTCACAGGGCTCATGAACCGGGTACCTTGTGTGACGGGGGAGCTTTCCATGCACTAGCTGGAACAGTGAGCAGTGGATTGTGCTCAATGTCCTGGCCATATCACAGTGCTGCTGCTGGGCAGAGTTGTGGCTGGAATCCGTTTCGGACATCAGGTACCAACTTTGGAAAAGCTTCCTCTGATGGGAGCGTTCAAGGGCAATGATTGCCTGGGAAACTTGCATGACAGAAGAAGAGAGCAGTGCAGCCACACAAGTTGCCTCCTGCAAACTCAGGTCCCAGTTTCCTGCTAAGACCATGACTTTCAATGTGGTGAGAATGGGAGAGGAGTTTTTAAAAAGGCCAGATCCTAGGAATCCCCTGGAGTACAAAAATTAAAGGCAGAGATGGTTTGGAAAAAGTTGAATATACAGAAGAAATCTAAAATACGGAGGAATTAAATCTCTTTGTCTACATCTTAAAATTTGTTTCTCCTTTCTGTTTTCTCCTCTTTTGGAGGCCGCTTACTAGCAAAATTCAAAAGAAAAGGGTAATAGAAGGAGTTGAAGGACAGCTATTCCTGGATTATGCCCATGAATAAGGGAAGCTATTTTTTCCTGGAAGATTGGCATTTTTACTTTATCTGCCCTTGGGACAGTTTTCCTTGGAACAATAACCATCTTACAGTTTTTTTAGTGGCATGAATATTCACTGTGGTATTCAGTTATGGCAAATATAATTTTTGTAGCAAATTCCACAGCATGTTTACCCACTGAGTCACAGCTTTTTTTTTTTCACCACCGCAAAGTGAAACACACACCATTGTATTCACATGCTTCTTGTTAAATCATTTGTAAACTAGGGATGGGAGAAATTCCCAAACAGAGGCAGTAGTGGGAACTCTCTAGAGACTGACAAATAGTCTGAACATGTTATCAGCTTCCTAGACATCTCCTCCACCTTTCCTGAACCACTTGTGGCATGTTGCTGAGGTACAGCAGGAAGTGAGTGAGGGGGCTCGGGCAGTGTTGTCTGCCGGAAAGCAAACAGTATTAACCAAGTACGCACCGGGATATCCTTTGGAAACCTGCGTGCTGTTTTGCGCAGTTGTAAGGGAGAAAACACAAGTACTCAAACTCATAGGTTCTCTCTGGCATATCTCACACTGCATCTCAGTGGTAATGGGGGGAAACCTCCTGGCAGCTACCAGGGTACACCTGATGCTTCGTGGGTGCACTGTAGGTTGTGATGACACGAGGTGTCGTGGGGAAGAGAGCAGTGACGAGCAAGTATGTTGTATATGGAAAGAGCGTGTCCCAAAGGAAGCTCTTCAGCCAGCCAAACAGTGAGTGGGGGCAGGGTTTCTATTTATGACTCTGCTGTCCCAAAGGGTTATCCCAATGTTTCCCCTTTGTCTCTTTCGTTCCCATGCACCATCATTTAAACCTGATCCAGGTGATCAGGCTCTAAGGTTGTAAATGTTGCAGTGGGGAATTTTTTTCTGCCTTCCCTTGGTGCTTTTTAAATATTTAATAAAGTATCACGCATTTCAAAATAACTTGACATTAAACAGAGATTTTGTGCCAAAAAGTGGCCCTGCAGTATTGAGCTGTGAGCTCCTAAAGGCAAGCTGTACTCTGTTAAAAACCTGTGCAGCTGTGGAAGCTGTCATACAAAGCTGAAACACCCCCACCCCCATCCGGACTTGTCCATGTACCTCCTGGGGCCTGGCCCCATCCATGTCCTTCAGTCCCTCTTCCCTCCTTTTCCTAGGGAGCCAGAGCATCCAGCTACACTGGGAGTGTTAGGCTGTAGGATTTCTATTTTTTTGTCCTTAAATATTTCTGTAGTATTGGGTTTTTTTTTTTTCTTCTTCCACCCTCGCTCACCTTTCACCTGTCTCCTTCCTCAGACTCTCATTTCTAGTTTGCTCATCAAGGCATGATGAGCACTTTTCTCTTTTAATCCCAAGTGATTTTGCCTTCTGTTGCCTCAGTTCTTACTTGAGTCTTTTTCTCCACTTCTCCTTCTTCACTGTTCACTCCAAAGTATCCCAAGCCATGGTGGACTCTCCTAAACTCACTCCCTCCTTGGGGAGGTGCCAGGAGAAAGGAGAAACTGAGGGGGCTGCCTTGGGTCTGAGCAACTGCTTTTGAGCTGGAAGGATGACAGCAGGAGCTGTAGATCCAGAGTAGAACAAGGGTGACTCCTCTTTTTAAGATTTCTCCAGAAAAAAGAACCATTTCTGGTGACACTGTTGTTACCTTCTGTCCTTGAAAGCCGTAGAATGGGTGACAGTTAATTCCCCTGGCTCACTAGGGGAGGGAGAGGAGGAGTCGGGATTTCAGAGCTGAGAAACAGCTGTGTAGACAGAGAGGCTGGTTTTTCATCTCTTGCCATTTAGATTTCCTTGGCTTCAGGGCTGCATTTTGATATACAGAAAGCAAGGGAGCGGCTGAGGGTGAATTCCTTCAGGTGTTGTATTCAAACTGTCTAACTTGAGGCACAAAATTCAGGTGCTGTAAAACCACACCGCTTTCTCTCTGTTGGCCTCAGGAGGAATCACAGCCTCTTAACATAGATGCTCCAAATTACATCTTAGTCTGATGCCAAAAGTTACCCAGGCTGGTTAGTGGGATTGCCCTCACCTCACAGCTTCTAGTGTTAATCTTTATTCTGGCATTAGAGAGAAAAACATTATGAGCACTTCAGTTCATGTATTTGCAGTATGATACTAAGAACTAAAATCATGCCAAATGCTTCATCTTCTCGCCGTTTGATGTTTTGTTTTTTTTTTTCTGTTGCCCAAACAAAGAATTCCGTTGTGAGGACATTTCTGCAGTGACACATGTGCATCTAACGCATGTCCTGTACATTTTGTCACCAGAACATTTCTCAGATGCTTGATATAAATCATCATTCTTGATTAATATAAATAATAAAATAAAATCCCAAACCAAAAAAGGAGATGAGACACTGAACACTGATAGTTGCCCACATAAAACTCTTGATAGGAACTGTCAGGCTGTATGACAGAGCAGGCCAGTAGAGAAGTTCTTGTGGTAATAGCTCAGCAATAGGGCTTGAATTACTCATCAAAGGATTTTTCCTTTCAGCAATCAGTTTAGCTCAGTTGAAATGAAAGAGCTAGAATGTGCATTATAGATACTTCATGGATGTTATCTTTGCTAAGAGTTTAGGGAGATCTGTGATGTATGGGTTTATTTCTTCAGCAGAATGTGAACACAGTGTCTCTCTCTGTAATGAAAATGTGAATGCATACTGTACCTTATGAGATAAACTTGAATTCTTTCATTTACGTATTTTTGTGTTTATCATGCTAATATTCAGTTTTAAATGGATGCCACTATGGGAAGCTATGCTCTGATTTTTTTGGTGATTTCCATGTGTTAGGAATAGAGCTCATAGGTACCACTATGTCCAGTTTTGAAAACAAAAAGCCAGTGTACAGAATGCTGTTTGTTCAAAGCAAATTGGAAAAGATGGGAAAAAATTAGCTTTTGATTTTGTTCAGCTTCATGTAGGTTGTATCAATGAAGTCAGAGCCAAATTAATAGAAAACATCAACATCCACATGGAACCATTTGAGGAAAATAATTTACTACTTAAGATTGTCTATTTTTGCTTTTATCAATAAGGAAGCTGAAAAGATAAGCCTGCTTAAAGAATGGTATTTACTAAGTGATTGTGAACAAAGTATCTGTGGACCTCATGTATTTTCAGAGAAGTTTTAACTGGACGTGTGATGTAAATTGTATAGAGTTGTATGTGAATCGTGTTAGTCACTGTTTTACATTGTATTGTTCTGCAGTGCACAAATGTGACTACTGAACACAGAAGCGTTACATTCATTTAACTTACAATCTTGTTGCAGTATACAATTCCCCACTTTTTGTGCCAAAAACATCAATACATTCCATAATAAGTTCTAATAGAGGCTTGCACTTTGGTTTAATTTTCTTTGTGACTCTTGCAGTTTCAATAATATATATCCCTATCACGAAGGAATAAAGTGTCAGTTGTACCGTGCCCTGTGTAGTTTGTGCTTCTTGTTTTGGAACTGAAAGTGTATATATTTAATTTAATACTGTTTCATGCTATCTTTTTATTTCCAGGATTATTACATACCTAGAAGTAAAGCCAGTTATAGACACTAGCACTAAAATCCTTAAGCCTGTTAGGAGAAGTATTGACTCTTTAAAAACAAATAATAATTTTAGACTCTACATTTAAGAATAATGTATAGAGAGGAGATACTGCATGTGAGTGGTCGTGATTAATTTAATTATTGTCCAAGGTAATAAAACAGATGTTAGCATAGTACAGTATGTTTCTCTGTAGTGCCTGTATTTACTGTAGCTTAGAAAAGGTGAAACTACAGAGGTTTAGTGGCATTCCCATTATGGTTAAATTATTCACATAGCTCTTGTGTCTTTTCTCCCCCACAGTCTCAGAGAGGTGACTGCACTCCAGACATTGCTTTGAGCAAACCTGACAGATAATTGCATGTCTTTTATACCTAAATACTTCCTGTTGTGTGCTACAAATAGTGCACGTGGGGCCGCTCTCTGCTTGCACCCTTGGGCTCTAATGCCAGTAGGTTCCAACACTGGGATCTGGGAGCTGGGGAGACCATGCAGTTACTCCAGGCTTCACGGACATGTGTGTAAGGGCTCATGGGCCATCAGTGCCATCTCCTGGCAATCCAGGAGTCAGTTGTTCAAGGCCACAATATTGTTCTTTCAGCTTTTTAAGAAACCCAAGCTAATTTAACAGAGTAGGAATTAATTAACTGTAGCAAAATAATTACATAACTTTCAAACTGTACTTTGCTAGTATAATAGGACTTGAAACAAACCGTAGTCTATTATTTTCCTTGCCAGAGAAGTAGAGAGAAAGGCTCTAAATACAGCCTTTATACTGATTTTACAACACTGGTTAAAAGTATGATTTTTACAGTAGTATATTTAAATCAGTGCTGTGCCTAATGTGAATACATTTAGTGTGATGCAGTTAATATTTTAAACTACTCCATTTACATGTGTACCCATGTCTACAGGAGAGAGTTGGTATCAATTTAATTGAATTTGTTTCTAAATGGCAATGATTAAAAATTATGAAATATAGACAAGCCACGCCCACTTGCCACATTAAGAAGTTTCTTCTTATTCATTAAAAATATCAAACCAGAAAAAAGAAAAATCATAGTAATTTAACAAGGAGTGTTCTTTGCAAAACTTAGCTGTAGGATATTACTTCACCAAGTAGAGACTTCTACACTGGAGTGTACAGATTCAGTCCCCACTCCAAGTCCATGCTGCTCTAAAAACATCAGGCACTGGCTCCCGCATCATAAAGCCCAGACATTCTAACGCTCTCAACAACCTCACCCCCAAAAATGCATGATCTGTAGGTTGATTGCTATGGTTTAATAGCTGAAAACATGCCATTGGTTGCTGCAGATATCTGTTGAGTTTGGAAAGGGCCCTTGATCTGTAACTAAACCAAATTCCTTCCCTTCTCTCTGCCTGGCAGCTTTCCTCCTCCTCCTCCCTCAGGAATTGTGGTGTAGAGTCCCACAGCTCTCACAGGGGCTGGGCTGTCCTGCCAGCTCCAGAAGGGGTTTGTCCTGAGGACCCAGACCCCCGAGCAAGGATCAGGAGCAGACTGGGATGGGAACGCATAAAACTCGCAGGCTGAGGCCCCTGCTCAGCAGTAAGGACATGCTGCCTGGAGAGGGGTTGATCAATGAGGGCAGAAGGGGAAGAAAACCTGGGGCCAGTCACAGCTCTGAAAAGCTGACCGACCTCTTAGAAACTGTGACAATGTTGCAAGATTTTCTTCACCTTCACAGGGAGTTTTGTAAAAACCCCTAGGCTCTAAACAGTATCCAAAATTTATTTTGGAAATTTACTTTAGAAATTTATACTAGATTGACATTACATATGTACATACTCATAAAACAACACAACGTCCAAAATCTTCCCAGCTGCCTTGAAAGAAATCCCTAACTCACTCTACATTGAGGCTCCCTTCTAAATATCGAGTAGCTGTTACTCTCCTGAAATGAGTTTCATGCAGACAGTAGCTTTCTTCCAGCTGCCTGGACCATTAAATCCTGGTAGGGTGTTTTGCCACTAAGTCTGCTAAAATACATTCTATTCTTTTATTCTCACATGCTCTCTTCCTGACTGCTGAAGTTAAATCATTCCAGTTTGCCTCCTACACGGCTCAGGAATCAGCAGCCTAACCTTCCAGACATCACATGGCTTTGAACTGCACCTCTTGCTGAGCAAGGTTATTAACAAATATTCTAAATCCAGAATGCATGATAGATGTTTTTATCAGCAGGGTTGTATGGAGCCAGCAAAGTCCACAATATAATTCACCTTTAAGAGGAAGAGCTGAAAGGCATGTGATTTAATAATCAAGGGTGGCTGTAAGGGGCTGAGAAGATGCCTGGCTCTGTTTCAGAAGTGCCACGATCAGTTCTCTGGAAGCATCAGAGAAGCTGAAAGCTTTCCATGTGTTTTGGGTGCATAACAGATTAGGGAGGATCAATGTAGGCGTTTGAACTTGGAAAAATATGGTCTGCCCTGCACCCCTCTGAGCAGGAAAATGGGAGAGAAATAATTTACTTTGTATTTTGGATGTTTGATGCAGAGATATACAGCTTTGAGAAATTCAAATGCACTACTGCAAAGAAAGGCTTCTTGGGGTGGGACTAAACACACAGGAGGCCGTGGGTTGTGAGCAGAGGTGTGCTGCCAAATGACCAGCAATCAGGGCTGCGTGGCAAGGGTGGGTCTGAAAGAGTTTTCACTGGGCAGAAGTGACCTTCACAGCAGCGGCAGGGGACGGAGCTGACTGGGCGTTTCCTGGTAAGCAGTTCGGGGAGTGGCCCTGATTTTAACACGAAACTTTACAGAAATCAGCCGTGCCACCAGGTCCCTAGTCCTTTAGTTCTCAACTGTTCTGGGCAAGATCTTCATGTTTATTTTAAAGCTGGGACTGTTAGCACTGGAAAATAGGTATTGTCACAATTAATGTTTCAAGTACGACTGCATTAACAAAGCACGTCAATCAAAAACTGTAAAACTACCACAAAACTGGCAGTTTTTCTTTACTGACAGCAAACCTCGGTGTTGATCGCTTCTACTTTATGTTCATGTTTATCTACTGGAAACGAAAATTTTAGGAGTGCATAAATAGCCCGAGTTCCACCTGCGATAGCTGCAAGAATACCGATTAATGAAGTTCCAGCTGCTGCCCTTTTCCGGGGGAGGCTGCGCCGTGTCCCGGCGGGGCAGCGGCTCCCTCTGCTGCTGCCTTGGAGCACAACCCTGCGCAGCACAGGGGTTTGAACACCGTCAGTCCCCAAAACCTGCGGGCAACCCGCGCCGCCCGGCACCGCCCATCACCCTAAAGCCGCTGTCACGACGTGCCGGCACCCGGACGAGCCGCGGCGCCCGCGCCGGGAACTGCGGGCCCCGATACCGCTCCGCACACTCAAGACCCTTTAGCGGAAGGGCTGCCACACGTCCCCGGGAGGCCCGGAGAACGGCAGCTTCAGCCCGTGTCCCGGCGGCACAGCGCTCCCGCGGCGAGGGAGCCTCGCCCAGCCCGTGCGGCCTCAGGAGCCGCGGCCGTCCCGGGCCCGCTCCCCGCGCCGCCACCGCTGCGCACGCGCCACTGGGCGGGGCCGGAGCNAGCTCGGGGGTCGCGGGGCGGCCGCTGACGGAGGACGAGATGGCGGAGGTGAAGAAGGATGTAAGTGGCAAGCAGGGCCGAGGGCTCGAGTGCCCAGGCCGGGCGCGGAGCGGCGAGCGGAGCCCGTGAGCGGGCGGGGGAGCGGAAGCGCTGTGGCAGCGGGCGGGGGGACGCGGCGCGGGGGCGGCAGGAGGGACGGGACCGGCCCCGCGTCGCGTCCGGGAAGGCGGCGGGGAATATCGGGCATGGCTGTGCGCTCCGGGGTCCCCCCGTGTGAGGCTGATCACGACTCGGAAACGCTTATCCCGGGGCCCGGTGCTCACCCCGAGTCCCGGCTGTGCTTTGTGCTGCTGTCAGCCGCCCGCGCCTCTGTGGGCCTGTGTGGGCCTGTGTTTCAAGGCCAGAGCTGCGAGAGCTCGGTTCGCCCGGTGTCTGTGCGCCGCGATGAGGCGCAGGAGGCAGCAGGCAGGATCAGTGAAATGGTACCCAAAGCTTGGCTGAAAACGTATGTGCTACTCCTGGTGCCAATAAAAGTCTTTCTTAGAGAGCGTGGATATCTTCATTAAGTATACTTAGATATTTTCTATTGAGGCTTATTATTCTATATTTTCCTATTTTTTCCCCCATACTTATTCATTGATGTCTGGAATCTGAGGGAAGACTTCATCCTGATTTATTCTGGATTAATTTATCTCATTGTGAGACTGGGAAGCAAGCAATGTGCGAACTAACCTCAACAAGTGATTGCTTAATTTAAAAAAAAGTAAAATCACAGTTTATCATTTATTTATTGCCTATCCCTGGTTCTGTTTGTAGTTTACAGTGTCTTATGTGACTCATCGGGGGTTTTTTGTGTTCCTTTAAAGTACAGTAAAGATTCCTTGGAGTTTGGTTTTCATTTCTTTCCAGCTTTATGCTTAAGTGATTTCCTTTAAATGCTTTATCATAGTTCTATGACACATGTTTTTCAAGTTAGTACTTGTTTCTGTGGAACCACTGGGTAATACTGCAATAGCTGGCATTGGGCAGTTACACCAAAAAAGGATAAAAACTGCTTGAGTCAGACAATATATATATAACATGATAAGTATGTTAGTCTGGGTTAGTGACTGAACCTACAGCTGCATCTCACAGAAGTGCATGATTGTCACTTCAGCCCTTAATCCTATAGGTTCTTCTGTAGTACTTGGAGGACATGATGGAAACGTCAGGTAAAAAGAAATAACACTCATTTTATCATCAAAATGCAGTCCAGTAAATCTGACTTGAGAGCTTCTGCACTCAGATTTTAAGTGTTGCGGCTTCACAGTCCAATGTGCTGGTTCAGTGTGAATTCACTTGGCTCTCTCAGCGGTGTTCAGGTAACTTTGATGGGATCTCTGCAAGCCAGGGTGCTGTGTTAGCAGATGCACTGTGTGTGTTAGGGGACAGCTCACCTCAGGAAGCTAAAACTGGCAAGGACATCTTGGTCTGGGTAAGCTTTGTCTTGAGGAGGAATTATAAAGGTTGGAGTCTTGCAGCTGAGAGCTGAGAAGGAGGGGGTGAGCCACACAGAATCATTCATATAATAGAGTAGGGTTGCAGAAGAGAAAAAGCAGCAACTAATGTTGTTGAGAGTGTGTATATTTATGGATGAAAGTGCATGTATTTTGGATGTCAGTAATTTGTTGAACTTGTCAGTAATGGTGTTTATTTACAGACCTTTTGAACTCTGAGTATATTCATGCTCTGAGACTGCTTTTGCTCAATGTACAGAAAACATCAATAACTGTAGTATTTTGGAGTTGTGCCTCAAGGATGCAAACAATGTGGAAATGTGGCAATCAGATGATCAGTGAAAATGAGTGTGTCTGTAGACAAAGTGAGTAGGTGCTGTTTGGTATAATTTCTTTTTTACTTGACGGTTTTGAAATGTGCTAATCTTAGACTTTATGTAATCACATTTTTTATGAGTAGTCACCTTATTTCTTAGCACGCGTTGGAACTCCTGAGTTCAGTCAAAGAGCTAATGAAACTGATAATTAGGTAACAGTTTTGAACATTTTTTTTTACAGTGAGAAAAATCTCAACTAAGTAACACAGTGGCAGCCTTAAAAATTCTTTTGCTAACCTGTATCAAAATCATATAGGTTCCAACTACAGGTTTGTAAGTAGTTTGAAATGTTGGCTAATACTAGTTTGTTTTGTTTTTCAGGCTTTAGAAAGGATGCGTCCTTACCTGTGTGATAAAATCATAGCCGAGAGACACTTTGATTACCTACGTTCAAAGAAAATACTTACTAGGGAGGACACAGAAGAAATTTCTGCTCGATCTTCCAGTAGGAAAAAAACTGGGAAGTTATTGGACTACTTAGCAGAAAATCCAAAGGGACTAGATACTTTGATTGAATCTATCAGACGAGAAAGAACACAAAACTTCCTGTTACAAAAGATAACTGATGTAGTGTTGAAAGTCAAAAATGAAAAGCTTGAAGCTCTTAAAGGTAAAAAAATTTTAATAATGTTATGTAAGACATAGGTTTTATTTTGAGGGTCTGCAAAATTAAAATCCCAAACTAAAGTCTTCCTCTGGTATTTGGAACAACATGTTTGGAAATATCACCAGTTTAGGTTTAAGATCCTAGTGCATGTATCCTGGCTGTACCTTTTTATTATCTGAACATATCCATCATGCATAACAGATAGCAAAAAAAACCCTATTGTGTTGTTATGATGGATAAATCTGTCTTCACATTTCAGTTTTGCTTTTCAAAAATGGGTGGTTATCTTCCATCTTACATTTCTCTTGAAGCTATTTGCTGCAGTGGCAGGATGCTCTGGTTTTGTTAGACTTTGTGCCTCAGCAGAAGATGTGCTAGCAAATGCAGCTTGAAGGGAGCTCCCCTGTATGTCTTCAATGCCACAGCTTAGAATTAGGCACTGTAAATACATGTGCATGTTGTTTCATATGGGCTTAGAGGTTTTGTTGACACCCAAATCTTGAAGTGACTATGTGTACTCATATTTTATGGCAGAGGAAGAAGGTATAGGCTTTCTACACCAAAAGCATTACTTTCCCTTCCACACCCATCAAAAGGCAAATAAAGAAGGAATAAGTGTGTTTTAACCCTAGAAATAAAGGGCCTGAAGTTTTCTATGGCTTCAGGTAAAATAGCCTTCAAATGCTGTCCGCTTTGGAGCAGAACCATCAGGTGAAGCTCTTAAAAGTTTGAAGAACACAGTGAGAAAAATCTAAAGAAAGTTGGGCTGAAGGGCCAGAGTGACTTTCTAAAATGAACCCTAAGTTAGGGTGCATCTTTGTCGAGTACTATCTGATACTGAGCACAGAGAAACCATTCCCATCAGCCTAGATAACCTGCATGTTTGTTCTTTAATTTGTCAGGAATACTGGATGTCACAGGTGAGATGAAGGGTTAGTCTGTTAAAAATACGGACAATTGATCTTTGACAGTCTTACTGATACTAAGTCAGAGCATAGTTTTAAGTCGTCCCCATACTGTAATTAAATCCAGTATCTGTTTTTTTGTCTTAGGTCTAAGCTGCAGCACCTGTATGACCTCACTGTATGGAGGAACAAATAATCTCTCTAGATCATTTTCTGATGAATCAAATTTTTTGGATAAAACAAAAGACAAAGAATCTACCCAGATACATCACCCAGAAGAAGATTATAGCACTGCTGCATTTGTGTCTGCTGTCTCTCTTCATTCAATGAATTTGCCAATTGCTGAGATGGGAAATTCACAGAGCAGTGTTTTGTCAGCCACCCTCCCAGGGCCTGGAGACCCCGGTGCACCCCCGCTGCCCCCAGAGCTCCAAGACCAGCAAGAGCCATGTACCAGTTCAAGTGACAATTGCTTTTTGCCTTTAAGATCACGTTCTGTTCAACCACAGTGAATGTAGTGACTTTTGTCTGTTTATCCGAATGGTACTGAAACTTGGTGTGATGTCTCATAAAAGTTAAAAAATGTTTTCAGACTGTTAGAAAAATTGGAGTAAATAATCTATGCAATTTCTGTTTTAATTTTGTAGTTGTGTGATGCTGGAGCTACTTGACTTTGTTTGTTTTGTTCTTTAAGGAGCTTTTTTCAAAATATTGTGGTGTTACACCAGCAAATGTTTGTTTTTTAAACCAACGTGTATAAGATTTCACATTTAGTTGCAGATACTTTAGCTGGAATTATAGAACAAATGGGTTTTTTCTTTCTACAAAAACTAACAAATCAGCTTTTCCTAATGTTTCTGTGATGTGTAACTGGGAAAGATGGTTAGGAAAAGTATTGAGTATGGAAAAAAAAATCTGAACTAAAAGCTTAAGCTTACTTACCAAAAAGCTTAAACTCATTTACCAAGTTAAATGTTTCTCACTAGGATAAATTCTGCTCACCATATATATGTGTGCTGCTCCATTTGCAAAAAACTTCACAAATCTGGCCAAATTCGTGCGTATTTGCAAGGAGTCTCTTCCTTGTGGGAACTTTGTCCTACTGGTAAATCAAAAGATACCAGTATTGCCAATATACTTCTGCAGGTCTTGGCATATTATTCTTGTATATTAAAGATTCCTGATTTGAGATGCACTTTAAATATAAATTCTCATTAGTACTGGAAAAGGAATGTAAACTGCTCTAACAGTATCATGAGAGCTGTAAGAAAACATTATTGTAGGATGCTGTTAAGGAGCAAAGCTTGTATGTTTTGTCCCACTAGGGAAGTGGAGGAGAAGTTGTGTGACAAGAAGGTATCTGTACCTGAAGAACTCTTGGAAATGTGGCACTTCAGATACCTCCTCTTCAAAGCAAATGGACAGGTTTACATTTCAAATTGTTTAGAGTCAATGCATTTTAAATTGTTTCAACATGGGAAGGTTCTCGTTTCTTGACACCATGTAACACACTGTATTCCTCTCATAGGTTGTACATAGGTTGTAGCCTACCTTTTGGGCAGGTGCGTATAAATAATTTCACAATGACCTGGTGGACTCTTACTTGGACATGTGTACAGTTGTGTTCTGCAGTACTACACTTTACATTGATGGGATGTTTTCAGTATATTGAAGGGTAGGTTTGTATTTAACACCCTAAATTATTTTGGCTCTCATACTGTGTATAGCTGTGAAACGTCATTCAAATTCACACCCAGGTAATTACTAAACTGTTCTCCTTTTGTGGAGACAGGCTATCTGCAGGACCTCAGTATAGTCTCTATAAATTGTTTTTCATTATTATTCTGGTTTTGGAAGTAGATTAAAATAAAATGCAATGTTCAACTACACTCCATCCCGAATATATGAACATCTTACATGTGAGAAAGATGTGTTTATAAAAATCCTTGTTTTTCTTGTCTACATGTACAGTCATAGATTCTGGACAGTGAAAATGCTTTTCAGTGAAAGTGCTTGGATTAGATGGCACTCTGGAAATTAAGTGCCTAAATACACAAGTAAAACTTGGTTCTGTAACATGAAATTAAGCATAGGATGAACTCCCTCTCTTCCATTAACTTGAATTGTAGTTGCACATACTTGGGACATCTAAAAAGTGGTTTGTCTAAATGCCTGCTGTAACCACTTAAAGAGCTGTGCTTCGGCTTGAGTTCCTTCCTGGGTTCTTGTTAAGAGAAGAGAGTGAGCAG
>VYZQ01066582.1:0-50292 GCA_013400655.1 Mystacornis crossleyi
GCTGCTGCTGCTGCGCCCGGCGGGCGGGCCGGGGTAGCCGAGGAGCCCGGCCCCGACAGCCCCAGCGCCGGGGGCGGCATTTCCCGCTCCCCCAGAGGTGAGTCTCTTCGCTCGGCTTGGCGACAAAGGCTTTGTCCTTCGCCGCGGGGCGCGGAGGGGTGCGGGTTTCCTGCCGCTCCCTCCCGCCCGGCTCTTCGCCTCGGACACAGCCCTTCGCTCTCGGCCAGGCTGATTACGGTCGTGGCTCGTGGGGGTGCTTGACCCCCCCCCCCCAAAAAAAAAGGCAGGTTCGCCTGTGTGTGTGGTGAGTTTTGCTCCTTCCCGGTGGAATGGAGGCGGCGGAGGAGAGGGAGGGGGTGCTGCCGGGCTCTGCTCGGGACAAGCTCTCTTTTGTGTGCGCATGGATGAGCGAGACACCTCGCGAGCCTTTTTCCAGATGTGCCTGAGAGAGGAATCTGGGGCCCTTTGTGCGTGAAATTTGCCTAATATATGAGTTTCTGGCTCACTGGGAGTGCCCTGAGAAAGTGCTTGCGAAGTCGCTGAACTTTTTAACGTTTTAAATATGTTTGCATAGCTTTTTGGAGTTTTCCCCGGTTTTTTTCCCCTCCCTTGCATAGGGAGGAGGCAAGCCCAGCATCTATGAGAGAAGTTTGTAGCTCCGAATAACCCCCTCCCCCAGCCCGGTTGCTTTAAGGCTTTACCTTGCAGCTTGCATTGCTGATAGACTTTGCTCTCTTTGGAGCTTTGTAGCTTTGGGGCAGGCTGGGAGAACTTTCTGGATGAAAAGCAGCATAATTCCTGAATCCGTTTAATCTGTTCTTAATATTCTAGTTTGTTTGGGGGAGGGGGGTTGGTTTTGGTGGGATTTTTGGATCTTTTTTGTTCTCCTCTGACTCTCCTCAGTTGGGAGGAAGTTGGCCGATGAGGGAAGTACAGATGTGATGTGTGGAGGTACAGTGTTGGGCTGGCTTTTACAGGGGCTCCCAGTGTGGCTGCTGCCAAACTGCATTTACCAACAGAAGTGAAAAATGTCACTCGGCTCTCAGCTTCTTCAGGTTCCTCCTGCTTTTACTACCCCGGGAAAGGAGCAGAGCTGGTGAAAGTGGTGTCAGGGGATCAAGGAAGTGAAAGCTGTCTGGCTGCATAACAGGTGGCAGACCCACCATGGGACCTCGTGGGAGGCGACCCTCTTGCTAAAGAAGGTGTCACTTAGTTCTGCCCTCTTAGTTCTTGCTCTCACAAAAAAACCAGTGTATGAGCCACCTAGATATCCCAACTGTGTCCTTTGGGGGCATCTTTCTTCATAGCTTCACTTGAGTCATAAATGCTGTTACAGCAGGTAGAAAAATCTCTCCCCTCGGGGAAAATGTGAGGATGAGAAAGATTTGAGATTAGTTCTGTTGGCATGACACTCCCTCTCCCACAGCTCTAACAAACTGCGCCACAGGAGCTGTGTGAGCTGTGTGTTTCTGGTACGGCTTAGATAGCATTGGCAGCACCCCAGGGCTGGAGGGGGCGACTCTCTGCAAGGCCAAGCTTTCTTAGCCGGTTTGTCTGTGTGTGGGTGGACTGATAACCAGAAGTGAGGATGAGCAGGGACAGCTGCTGGGTGGAGACAGCCCTGAGCAGAAAGTGCCCTAAGTGCGACACAGCATACTGGGAAATGGGCTGCTTTGGGTTCACGGAGATAGCAGCTGCAGGTTGCAAAGCCAGTGGGGTTTTTTTGGGTAGCAGCCGATGTCCCCAGACTGTGTGTTGACTAACCCCATGATTAGAAGTGACATTGTCACTGTAGTGTTCTGCTCATAATGCTGTCAAATCTGACAGAACTACTGCCAAGTGGTTCATTACGCCCTAGTGAAATAGTGGAGCATGAGGCTAAAGCCTCTAAAGAAAGGCTGGAGGTCTTTTTAGCAGCTTGTGAAGGTTGGTGGGGACTGCGGAATGGAGGGAGTTGGTCAGTCCCTTCTGACTTGCAAGTCTGTTGACCCGTAAAAGTTCGGAGGAGTGAGGACAGACCTTGCTAATTACTCTTCTGCCTTGGCCCTTTCCCATTCTGAATCCAGGGGGAGTGCTCAGCACAGCTTTTTGGCTCCTGCTTACTGTTGTGGCCTCATTCTCCTTTTGAAAATCCCAGAAGGTTTTGTCCAAGTGTACGTATCTTATCAGCACTGCACGAAGGGAAGGAAAAGTTCAGGAGCAAGGACTTTGTTTGTCTGTGTGACCAACAACACGCTTGTGACCTGGGGAAGCCGTGACAGGTTACTGCTGTATCGTGCCACACTGCACTGAGTCGTGGGAGCGCTTAGAATGGGGCATGCAGGTCTTATCAGCAGCCAGGGGTTACTCGGGGGTGGGCGGATGTTTGTGGCACCAGGGCTGTCTGTGGCAGCAGCTCTTATTGTCCGGGTGAGAGGCCGGCAGTGTGGAGGGGCACTGATTGGGACATGCCAACGTGAAATGCTGGCACGGAGCCCCTGTGCTGACGGCAGCCCTATTGTGCTGGGGTGTTAGGAGGGCTATGGGCATGCCAGGCTTTACAACAAAGCGTCTGGCTCCATGGAGGCTTCTAGCACGAGTGAGATTGCTGGCCTGGATCGCAGGAGCGGGGGAATCCCAGGGATGCGCCTCTCCTCGGGAGCCCCGCCGCTCCCCGGACAGCCGGCCCGGCGGGGCATCCTGAGGCTGCCGGAGCCGAGCGAGCGGGGCCGGTTCGGAGGCCCGGGGCCGGCCCGGGGGCTGCCCGTGCTCCTGGCAGCCCGCGGGGCGGGCGGGGGGCGGCATCCGGGGAGCGCTTCCTGGCGGGGGCGGAGCGGGCGGCGGAGCCCGGCCAGGGCACGGAGGAGACACAGGCTGGCATCGCCCAGCACCGGGAGACCCTCTGCCGCCCCGCCGTGCGGGCTCCGGCGGCATGGAGGGGCCTGGAGGTAAAGGATGGGAGTGCCGGGGGAGAGGGGGCATTGCTGGCGCTGTCACAAGCTGAGCTCGAGAGGAACCGGCTGGCGTTATCGGGTAAAGGGGTAGAGGAAATGCTCACTCCGTTTCTGGGGGCGTCCTTTGGGGTGCAGGGGATCACCCTCCTTCTGGTCACCCTAGCTGCAGGGCTCCGGTGCAGTGGAAATCTGGGTTTTCTCTGTAACGAGAATCCATTTGTGGTTAATGCCATCCTGAGTTGAAATGGTGAAGTGTGATGGCTCATTTGAGCTGTCTGCAGTTTCTCTTCCTCCTTTTTCCTCTGCTGGTCTTGTAAGTGCACTGCTTAGGCACCTCAGCCTCTGGCCTGACTTAAATTCCTGTATCCCTTTGTTTCACATACTCTTCTCCATTAATTTCCACTCTGGCCCAAGGATGACTTCATATAGGTTTCCTCCCCTTTCTCTCCTGCTAGGTGCTGAGAAGATGGCCTCCCCAGGTGCCCCAGGGACCCGCATGACGTCCACCGTCAGCATCAACATTTCTACCCCTTCCTTCTACAACCCACAGAAGAAGTTTGCACCTGTGGTTGCCCCGAAACCCAAGGTGAACCCCTTCAAGGCTGGGGGTGCGTCAGAGTCATCGCTGCCCCCACCCCCTGGACCTGGTGCCCAGCGTGCTCAGATGGGGAAGGTGGGGGAGATTCCATTACCACCCATGTCCCTGCTGGCAGAAGGTAGGTGAAGGCTGGCATGGCAGATGTGAATATGCATTTCTGAATTCTCAGGGTGGGAGGTTTGTAACTGGGCTGAATACGAGAACAGGGGCATAAATGCTGTAAGGGGTGGATATTCTTGCTGTAGAGGCTGGCGGGTTCCATAACGAGATAAATAGATTTAGATAGAAAGGGATCTCAAAGTAGGTGGTTATCTCCCATAGGAAAGGAGCAGGGAGGCTGTCCTGCACTGCACTGATGCTGGAGGAACGCAGTGGATTTTGCACAGTATTCCCTGGGTGCACAGTTGTGTAATTGCATTTGGTTTCTGGCCAGCATGTCTGAGAGCAAGTATGTTGCAGAGAAGCTGACCCTGATCGCGATGAATCATGCTGTTCTTCTTCTTGTTGATTGGTCCCAGGTTAAGTTGGTTATCTCTGACTGTCCTTGTGGACTCTGCAATTGCCATTGTTGATGCTGGAAAAGAGAAGGGAGAAATAATTGGGTGAAAAAATAGTGGCAGCGGTGATAAACAGGAAGTGAGATTTAGAGTTTAGTTTGTATGGCTTGTACAGTTTTGTACTTTTTCCTAGTGGTTTGGGTTGGGTTTTCCTGTGTAGAGTGACTTCTTGTTTCACTGTGGTTTTCTTATTTCTTTCTTTCTTTTTTTTGTGCAGCCTTTTTTTATTTCCTGCAGTGCTAGAGTGGTTTCTTTTGTTCTGTGTTTTGTTGCTTGGTTGGTTTTGTGTTCTCTTAAGATGCAGGTTACTGGTTGTGTGACTCCATAGTTTGAACTCATGATCAGCATGGCGCCACCAGGAACTTCTGTAGTGACCCTTTGCTAATGGCTGATGCTGCCTAATTCCCCAAGGCTCTGTCAAGTAAAGAGCCTGCCTCAGTCGGGACACACATATGCAGAGAATGCCAACCGCTGGTTTAAATTTATTTTCTTTCACTGCTTAGCACAGACTACAACACTGATGTTTTCTAGCTTAGCAGGCTAAGTTAGTGGGCAGTTGACCTGATGGTAGGAGGAGTGGTCCTGTGCTTAGAGGAGAGAAATGATTTAGCCATTTTCCCCATTTTTCAAGTCACAAGGACATGCTGGTGCTTCTGCTTCCTAAAATTATACCAGCTAACTCTGGTGACCTATTTCTTTTATGTTGATGGTTGGAATCTTGTGTCTGTGGAAACCAAGGTCCCGTCTTAGGATTTATCATTTTCTGCTGTAGTTGTCTGGATTAGGGATGTGTCTGTCAGAAGGCCTCTAAACTGACACAGGTACTACCTGAAGGAGACAGATGGATGTTAAAAATTATTGTTCAATATACAGTGTGAGTGGAGCATTGGGTGTTGCTTGCTCTGCTTCTCCTATCCTGCAGGTGGGTATTACGGAGTAACTAGGCAGAAAAACTAGCAAAAGAACCATTTGTCATAAGCTGCTGTGTCATCATTGGGTAAGGGCTGCCAGCAAGACGTCTGAAGTACAGATGAACCACCAAAACTCAGTCATGAGAGAAATGCATCTGATTTGATCCTTCTCTGGTGCATATCTTCAGTCCTTCTGTGCCTTTCTTATACACTCCCCAAACAAAATGGAGTGAGATATAAAGCTATAGCAGTTGGTCTCCTTGTCTGAAATGACAGGATGGTTAAGTTAGTATTGCTGCAGGAATGTTACATTTTGTATTGATTATTCTGAAAACCTGGTATAACAACTTTGTGGGGAACTTTCTTGTCCTGTGAATAATTCATAGAACAGGCTTTTAGTGCATCTGAAACAATGTGACAGCAGATCAGGGTTTTGTTTCTTACCGTTTCAATAAACCAAAAGGCAAGCATGTACGAGCTTGATCCCAAACTGTAATTTCAAAGAAAAAAACCCATAGTGTTACCCCTCCCCTCAGCAGAATTTCTGCAGCACAAGAGGGCTTGGAAGAGGTGCTGCATACCAGGGCAGTTTATGCATTCCCCAGGCTAAGAAGATTTTGGCTTCCATTTTCTAAAAGGGCAGTATCATCTCCCTTAGGTTACAGGAGAGAAGTCCTTATAAAACCTGTTGACAACAGCTGGATATGAAGATGAGACAGTTTGATTACTGCTGTTAAAAGTTGCACTTGCAGTAGCTGGAGTGAAAAGCTTGGTCTTTCACCCTACTGCTCATTTGAGCTAGCTGGAAAGAGAGGTAGATGTCTAGAAGAAGGCATGTGGAAGTTACACCTCCTCATCTTCGATGTTCTTTGCTGTGTGGTCGATAAGAGGACACTTTCTCCCCTACACATTGAAGGGAAGAGGAATCACATTCATTTATCTGTGTTGTAGCGGAAAATGGTTGGTTTTGCCTGTTCTGCATCTTTGGCAAATACGAATGGGTGGAAGCAATGGGATTTTCCAGAAAACTGGGGCACTCTGGTGCTTTCCAGCCTGCTTAAAAGGGTTTTGGAAAATTTCTCGTGTCTTAATGTAAACTGGGTGTGAAGACATATTAGCCTCTAAAATCAAAGCTGGTTTTATCCCCCAGAAAAACAAAGCCATTTCAAAGATTCGTCGTACGCATAAAGGGTAATTGGTCCAGCTTGCTTTTTTTCCCCGACTTGTTTCTTGTAGAGCTTACTATCCTGCTGTTAGATGCCAGCTTATTTTTGTGTAAAAACACAGGCTCTCCAGGGTCCTGGGTTGTCCACTGGCATTCCATCTTTGCTACCCTGTGTTCAATAATCTGAGCCAGTTACTGGCAAGAGAAGGTTATGCTGGGGACTGAAGAATGGGACAAGCAGTGGGAAAAAGCATAGCAAGATGTGTTTCCCAAATATGCAACAACTCTGCTCAGGGACTAACAGCAGCAGCTACTGAGGGGAGATTAAATGACTGTGAAAAGCTTTGAACAAGGTGAAAAACAGCCTGTGGAGTTCAGCTGTCCCTGATGGGTGCAGAGGTCCCATGGGTGCAGGGGAACCAACGTGTGCTCACTGCCCAGAGGCTTGATGGCATCCTGGGCTGCATCAGAAGGGGTGTGACCAGCACATGGCGATGGGGATTCTGCCTCTCTGCTCACATCTCTGAGACCCCACCTGGAGTGCTGCAACTGGCTCTGGGGTCCTCAGCACAAGAAAGATGTGGACCTGTTGGAGTGAATCCAGAGGAGACCACGAAGATGATCTGAGAGCAGGAGCACTTCTCCTAGGAAGACTGAGAGACCTGGAGTTGTTCAGCCTGGGGAGGGGAAGGCTCTGGGGACAACTCATTGTGGCCTTCTTCTGCCTTAAGGGGCTTATAAAAAAAGGAGATGGAGATTTTATGTGTGCAAATAGTAAAAGGACAACTGAAAGAGGGCAGGTTTAGATTAGATTAGAATTTCAAGAAGAAATTCTTTACTCAGAGGGTAGTGAGGCACTGGAACAGGTTGCCCAGAGAAGTGGATGCTCCATTTCTGGAAGTGTTCAAGGTCACACTGGATGGGGCCCTGAACAACTTGATCTAGTGAGCGGCATCCCTACTCATGGCAGTGAGGATCGAACCAGATATTCTTTAAGGTCTCTTCCATCCCAAACCACTCTGTGATTCCATGATCCTGCTTGCTGCAGTACCTTCAAGAACTCTTCTGATTAGGAGTAAGAAATGATCCAAAGTTGCTTTTATTCTCATTCTTGTTCCCCACAGAGCTGCCACTGCCACCTCCTCCTCCACCTGGGGAGGACGGAAACTTCTCCTCAAACTGTGCATTTCCACCACCCCCACCGCCCTTTGAAGAACCTTTTCCACCAGCCCCAGATGAAGCTTTTCCTTCGCCTCCTTCTCCACCTCCTCCTCCTCCACCACCAATGTTCGATGAAGGACCTGTGAGCAAGGTTCCTGCCCCTCAGGTGAGTGAGGTCCAAGGGAGTGTGGTTTCTGTGATGCTCTGTGAGCTGGGACAGCTTCTTGCTACTGTCTGAGCTCAGCAGCAGGAAGCCCTGAGATCTAGGAAAGCAGGATATGCTACCACCCAGTGGACCAGCACAGGTTAAGGTCAGCTGGCTGGGCTGTAGCTCTGCGGGACAGGACCCGGGGTTCCTGGTGGGCAGTGAGTTGAATGCGAGCCAGCAATGCGCCCTTGTGGCAATAAAGGCCAACCACACGCTGGGCTGCATCTGTGAGAAGGACAAGGACGGTGATTACTCCTCCCTTCTGTGCTAGTGAGGCTGCACCTTGGAGGGCTGCATCCAGTCGAGTTCTCCGCTGTAATAACCCCTGTGGAATACTGAATGAGATGCAATCCAGTGAAAGGTCATAGCAGCCTTTGGGGGTTGGAGCAGAAGAGGCTGCCAAGGCAGGGATCTGACTGAGTCTGCAATACCTAAAGGAGGGCTGGAGAGAAGACACATTCTTCTTACTCGGGCACAACAAGAGACAATGGACAGAAGTTGTGGCAAGGGAAATTCCTCTTGGACAGAAGAAAACCCTGTTCTACTCCAAGGGTGGCTCATTGCCTGTACGGGTGCCTGAAAAGACTGGGGAATCTGCATCGTCGGGAATGTTGAGAAATCATTGCCAGCCTGGTGTTGCTTGGGAATTAGCCCTGCTGTGAGCAGAGTGTTGGTCTACAGACGTCCAGGTGTCTTTTTCCCACCTAAATCTGTCTGAGAGCTTCCTTGGGCTGTGCATTTTCCCACTGTTTGTAGACCTTTGAGACTGTGTCTTGTCCATCCTCACCAACTTGTTACCCGCTCAAAGCAAGGAGCAGATGTGTCCACAGTGCAAAGTATCAAAATCTGCTGTTGTAAGGGAATGATATACCTGTTTCTCTGGCTGTTCCTGTAACATGCTCTGCTCCCTTTTTCCTCATGGATGGCGGTATAGGTACGTGGCAAGATGAGCAGCATTGATCTTGAGATTGACTCACTGTCTGTAATGTTGGATGACATGGAGAAGAATGACCCCTTCAAATCCCGGGTGAGCTGTCCAGAATGTTGCAGGTGGAAGAAGAGATGACTGGTTTGCTGAACAGAGGTTGTGAGAAGGGTGCTACTGAAGATTAAAATGTCTGGATAAACCATAGCATGGAAGTGTAGGTGAAGGACCGGAAAGCATGGCTCTTGCGACTTTTCAGTACTGCTAAATGTGTCACAGTGTGGAAACTCCTGGCGTTCTGGGTCTGGGATAGCTGCTGGCTGACTCACTGCTGCAGATGGCAGATTTTCCCTTCCACCTTGCTGATAACTGCCTGTTTTCTCTCTGCTGCTTCTCTTTACAGATAGCTCCAGGATCCACAGGTTCTCTGGAGAAACCATTGGCCCCAAAAGCCCCTGTGGAAATACCATCTGCACCCAAAGATACTCCTCATTCCTTTCCTTCCAAGTTCACACCAAAGCCAAGTGGAAGCTCATCTTTCAAGCCCCCTGCGGTGGATTTGAACCCCACCCCAACCCCATGGGCAGCCCCACAGCAACGCAAGGAGCCCCAGGCACCAGTCCCTCCACCCCCATCTGTCCCTTCTGCTCAGCCTACCCCTAAATTCACCCCATCTGTTGCTGGCTCTCCTAAGTCTGTGTCCAAATCAGGTGACAGTGGTCCAATGGCTCCCTCAAATTCTACAAGACACCCTACCTCCCTTCAGACTCAGTTCACAGCCCCTTCACCTTCAGGCCCCTCCTCTCGACCACAGCCCCCCAATTTCACCTATGCCCAGCAGAGAGAAAGACCCCAAGTGCAGGAGAAGCCACGTCCAACAGAGAAACCTGCTGCTGCAAAAGACACGGTAAGGGAAAGAGCCATGGCACTGGTGTCTTTGGACAGGCACATTGGGAGTGACGGATCTGCCTCAAGCTATGGGAGGCTGTTCCCCATCTGAAAGGGAGATGGTGGTGGAGAGGGGCAGGACTTCATGTAAAGGTGGAAAGGATCAAGCACAGTGGATGGAAGATTGTTCCTAGGGATGAACAGAGGGGACCTGTAAAGGCAAGACAACTAGATTTATTAGGGACAGGGTGGGAAGCAGTCTGTATGTATCCTTTGGGATTGAATGTTTCCTCTTCCTACAGCATAGACCCACAGGTTCCAGTGCAGATCCACCTAGAGGGAATTCCTGTCTGACAATGAAGGAGGTAGAAGAGCTGGAGAAGTTGACTCAGAAACTAATGAAGGATATGGAGCATCCACCCCCAGCAGAGGCTGCACCTTCTGGTGTGTTCCCTCAGTGGGCATTGGTAAGGTTAGAACTGTGGTGGGTTTTCATCTCTCCTGATCCCTTTCCTCTTCCATTGACAGAGCTCTGCGGCTTCTGCCGGAAGCCCCTGTCACGAACCCAGCCAGCTGTGAGGGCCCTGGACCGCCTCTTCCATGTGGAATGCTTCACCTGCTTCAAATGTGAGAAGCAGCTGCAGGGGCAGCAGTTCTACAATGTGGATGAGAAGCCCTTCTGCGAGGACTGCTATGCTGTGAGTCACTGGGGTGAAAGCTGCTGGAGAGAGCTGAGCTCGCTGTGGTGGTTCTCTCTTGCTTTCCCTTCCTCGTTCCATCTTTGCTTTCTGTGGTGTAGTCTCCCAGGGGTGGGAGATTAGATTCATGTGTCTTACTTGATTTTTTTTTTTTGGGCTCAGAGCACCTTGGAAAAGTGCAGTGTCTGCAAGCAGACCATCACAGACCGGATGCTGAAGGCCACTGGTAACTCATACCATCCCCAGTGCTTCACCTGTGTGATGTGCCATACCCCCCTGGAGGGGACCTCTTTTATTGTGGACCAGTCCAACCAGCCTCACTGTGTGGATGACTACCACAGGTACGGAGAGAGCACGTGCATGTGGTGTATGAGAGAAGGCAGAGTCCCTCACAGCGGGTGCTTTTTTCTGCAATATAGGGTTGGGTTGCCCATGTCCTCTGTCGGATGTGAAGTTAAAAATGAGTCAGCGAAGTATTAAGATATCTTTCCACCTAAACATTTATTATCCCTCTGCTGCTAATGCCGTTGAACAGCCCTGAGAAGCCTGCCTTGAATGTCACCACAGTGGTCATGGTCTCCCCCGTGGTTTTGTGTTGCAGGAAGTACGCTCCACGCTGCTCAGTCTGTAGTGAGCCTATCATGCCAGAGCCTGGAAAGGATGAGACAGTGCGTGTTGTTGCACTGGAGAAAAATTTCCACATGAAATGTTACAAGTGTGAGGTAAGCCTGGTGGCCCCACTCCTCCCGTGTCTCCCGTGCCCATCACCAGCAACTGGGCCCCTTTGTTGTCTGTGCTGACCAAATACTGAAGTTGTTCTGAATGAATCTGGAGTGTTTTTGTAACACGTTCAGAAAAAGATCAGGCATTCACAGACCACGGGTTCATGAGCAGGGACTGTGCAGGGTTGTTACATTCTCTAACACCCCTAATACAGCAGCTGTGTATAGGAGGGGAACTTGCTGGGATTGCTCTCCCCTCAAAACAGCATCTTCCATTAGCACCACCAGGGACAGAGCACTGGGCTGTGAGCGATTATCCTGACCCAGTGGGGCGTTTCTTGCATCCTCGAATGCCTTTACCCTGTTCTTGGCCATCACTGAGCTCCCTGCCTCTTCTTTTCCTGTTTAGGACTGTGGGAAGCCCTTGTCCATTGAAGCAGATGAGAATGGGTGCTTTCCTCTGGATGGGCACGTGCTGTGTATCAAGTGTCACACCGCCCGTGCAAAAGCAGCGCGCTGAGGAGCTCGGAGGAGGCATTCCCTCGAGACCCCCACGCCCAGTACTCCTCCCCTCCCTGCCATTGTCCTTACCCCTCTGCCTGACAAGGCAGACTGCTACCAATGGAGACTATGCCAGCACAGTTTTTTACTCATGTAGGATTCACTGCTCCTAGACTTCACTCTGCACACCCACCAAGAAAGGACTTCTTCCCCTGTCACGGCTTCCTGGCCACAGTGTATTCCAGGCTGGGGGCTGTGATCAAGGTTAGTGCACAATAGCTGTTCCCTCAAGACTCTGGAGGATAAAGATCGGACCTCCACCACCGCCTGGTGGAAGAAGCAAGAAAGACCTGGTGGCAGGTGGTGGGAAGGACTCAGAGCATTCTTCAGTTGCGTGGAGCCAAGAACGATGATGTGACTTGAGAAGGTGGAAACCTGCATCTCGGCACCACTTTTTTCTTTTATTTTATGTCTTGTGACACCTCATTATCAGGATGTATTCCTCTGCCTGCTCCTTCACCTGGGTTAGAGTGTGGAGGCAGAAAGTAGTGGGAATCTGTTACTGTTGCTGGAAAAAGCTAACCTGCTGTAGCTTTTCTGTCTCTAAAGGATTTTACTGAATAACTGTCTTGTCATTTTTTTCCTTAGCCAGATTAAACTGGCAGTGTTTGAAATACTACTCTTGAGTTTGGAAGCCTTTGTTTTTGTTTTTTTTTTTTTAAGTCTTTTTCCCCTCCCCAAAATGAATTGTTTCCCAGTGTGGCTGGAGAGCCAGGCTGGGCACCAGAGTAGCAAAGCAGTCCAAAGAATGCATGTTTACAAATAAAGACCGTCGTAAGGACGGGCAGCACATGGTGAGGAGGCGGCTCAGTGCGTGGATGAGGATTCAGCAGATTGAGGAACGTCCCCTGTTCCAGTAGGGTTTCTTTCACTGCTGTCAGTGAAAGCTGCAGTGTAATTGCAATGTACTGTCTGGCTCTTAAGTGTTACTGCAGCGAGCCCCATTTCCTGGACTAGAAACTGTCTCAAACTGAACAAACCTTTTGAATAACAACACTGTCCAACCACTGTTTGCATTCAATAAAATGTGTGGTTTTTTCCATTAAACTGTATCTGCTGTATGTGTTCAGCCACCCATGAGAGTTGCTGTCTTTGGCAGTAGAACTGCCATTGTATAGTTTTTTTTATACGTTGCCAAACATATAGCTGCTATTCCACCCAGCCTCCAGAGAGTTGGAGTCTGAACATGGCCTTTCTCTCTCCACCTCTTGGTCTCCTTCCTAGACTTCTATTTTTCTGTCCCTGAAGAGTAGCTCTGATTTAAAGCAGTGGAAGACTGCAGTTCAGTACAGCAATACTGTAGTCTGCTTCATGTATCACTTGGAGGTGGGTATTCCAGTGAGATGCAAGTGGATTGTAATAAAAGTTTACACTGGACACTTGGTTTGCTTTGCCCTAACTATTGCTTCTCAGAAAGTGTTTGTGCTTGATGTTGATGGTTCTAAGTGTGGTATTGTGATGGTCACTGCAGGCTAAACTCCTCTTGGTACCAACCACCAGTGTTTCTGCACTTCAAAGACATGAAGCCTACTCTTGATCTCTTGCCAGTTTGGGGGAAATCATTAATGACTCTTTGCAAATTGATCCAGTAAATGTCTTGAGGTTTTCTATAGGATCAATAGAGAATAAACAAATTGTACATTTATTTTTCTTACCCTAGTTGTTGCTAGTTTGTAGGCATTGTTATGAGAGGTTATTTCTACATCATGTTACAAAAAGCTGGTGCCCACAAATGCCAAGGAGTGCAGAGAAGAGGAACAATGCTGGGGCAGAGGAGCACTAGCTCTGCTCCTTCCAGAGCTATCAGAGGACCATACCCTTGGTGTCTGGGTAAGAAACCTACCCAGTCGAGTCAATGGGAAGGGATTACCTTGTGGGTTAAAGGGAGGTTAGCCCCTCTGAGGGACATGGGGTGCAGGGGAAAAGAGCAGTTGGGGACTGTACACCACTTGTTACGGTATATGTAGGGGGGAGATCAAAGGCAGGAAAAGGGAATGATCAAGGATGGGAAGCACCATGGGAAAAACTGTCAGGAAAAGGGCACAGGAGGAGGTAGCTGCACGTACACAGTACACTTGTCTGGCCATGCCCTGTGTGTCATCAGTGCAGTCTGTCCTGTCTTCATAATAGCTTTTTTTTGTTGTTGTTCCCAGTGCGTGGAATCTGTTCTGTGCAAGTGGATCTAAATGCCAGCAACTGAACAGACCCAAGTGCATGCATATTGTGTGGGTGTGTATGTCCTTGTGTTATCGCCAGGCAGAGTAGCCGTGAGTAGGGTAAGATACCTGAGAGCCAGGACATGGCATGACTGCAGGTTTGGCTAAATGCTAAGACGTGTGT
Organism: Mystacornis crossleyi; assembly: GCA_013400655.1. Lineage (NCBI taxonomy): Eukaryota > Metazoa > Chordata > Aves > Passeriformes > Timaliidae > Mystacornis > Mystacornis crossleyi. Next base: position 13,668 of record VYZQ01066582.1, read on the forward strand.
GAGAGTCAGCTGCTCAAGCTCCCAGGAGCTACTCTTGGGTCTGGAGACCAGCTGAAAGAGAAGAGTTTGCATCTGTGTGAGGACACGGGGAGGGAATCTGGAGCCAGCTGCTGGGTACAGCCAGTGTCTAAGGCTAGCTCTTGGAGGGCTGCAGGGTGTGTGTGCACGTCTGCATGCCCACCGCGGCAGCAGGGCTGCAGGCCTTGAGGATTTGTGTGTCCTGGTGCCAGCAACTGAGGAGACCAGCTCAGGCTCCAGGCTGTGGAGCCAGCTGCAGGATGGCTGGTCTCGGGCACTAGAGGGATCCATCGTATATATGTATATTTCCCTCTAACAGGTTCATCCTGATCAGCCAGAGCCGGGAAGAGGATTAGGCTGTTTGTGCTGTGCTTGCATGTCTGCTGTGCTCTTTGCCTCCGGCCAGTCATGTACAGTGTGTGTGCATTTATATATATGCACACATTATATACTGGGAGGTTTTCTGTGCGTGAGTGCCTATTGGGAATACATGCTCAGGCTTGCTGCTGGCTGTGCCCTGAGGACATGGAACTGAACAGCCTCTTCTCTATCAGGCCAGCTGATTCAGCAGCTCCCAACACTTGAAGTTGGAAGGGACCTCCCTGCTCAGAGCTGGGTCAACCAGAGCAGGTTGCTTTTTAGTACCTTAAAGGATGAGACCTGGATAATCTGTTCCAGTGTTAACAACTCTCACACTAAGGTTTTTTTCTCTCCATCAAATGAAATTTAATGCATTTTGGTGTGTTCTCACTGCTGCTTCTTTCACTGGATAGCACTGAGGAGTGTCTGGCTCCGTTTTCACTCCCATCAGGTGTTTTTACAGAATGATAATAAAAGCCACCCAAACATTCTCCTCTTGAGGCTGAACAGCCCCAGCTCTCTCAGCCTCTCCTTCGATGCTCTAATCCCTTCAAAACCACAGTGGCCTTTTGCTGGACTTGCTCCATTAAGTCCATGTCCTTTGTTAGACTAGGGACCCCAAAATGGGATGCAACACTTGAGGTGTCCGACCAACGCCGGAATAAAGAGGAAGAATTGCCTCCTTCTAGTTGTTGGTGATGCATGTGCTGAAAGGCAGCCCAGGTACTACCGTATTCCTTTGCTAAAGGGCTCAGGGGCAACTTTCTGTTCGTAATGACCAGTCCTTTCCTGCAAAGCTGCCTTGTAGTCCCCACCTTGTACTGGTGCATGAGGCTATTCCTCCCCAGTTGTGAGGCTCTGCATTTCCATCGGTTCAACTTCCTGAATCTCCTCTCTTCTCATTTCTCCCCCCTCTTAAGGTCCCTCTCTATGGCAGCACAACTATCTGATGCATCAACCACTCCCACTTCTCTGTCACTTGCAGCGACAGGTCAAAGTTTACATGTGCATGACACAGGCTCGTAATCTTGTGTCAGCCTCATCAGGGCTTATCTGCTAGCTTGGGTATCTGCCAGGTAGCAACTTTACTGGTTATCTATACTTCATGTTAAAGACAGCTATTACTAAGAGTGATATACTAAAAACTCACAGTAAGAGCTTTGCTTGTCAGCTCTCCCTCTTGCTATAGTTGCAGTGACTTGAGTAGCCATGGTCTGTGTTGAATAGAAATCAGCCTTCTTGCTTCAGGTTGCAGTTCTTTAGATCTCTGCTTCTTAGCCCTATTGTTAGGGTTAAGCAAGACCTTCCCAGGCGCAGCAGTGTTAATTTATAGCCCTAAGAATTTAGACCATTATACGGTTATGGAAACACTTATCTCTAGCAAGTCACACTGCTGAATGTGTAGCACTCATCTTCACCAACCTAGACTTGAAAAATAAATCTTGAGGTAGCTACTCTTCTCAAATGGAAGAAAGTCTTAGGAACATCAGTGAGAAATCTTCTTTCTCCTGGACAGTCTAGTCTGCAGGAGAAAGAAGTACTACTCACACGTGTTTCATCAAACAGAGCAGCAGCTGCTAATATTTCTTATGATTTAGGAATAATCACAGGATCTGTAAAAAGATGGACTTGGATGTTAGATAGATATGCCTGTAACTGGGCTGAAAGAAAAAAATCTGAAATGACCAGCTGCAATGGTATCCTTTAATCCTAATGCAATTGCACTTCCATGTTACACCTGCAGTTAAATGGACAAAGACCATTGGCTGAAACAACTAAAGATGGATGTAAGGACCCTGCTGGAACTTTTGATATGTATGATGAAGGTCTCAATCACATTTGAAATAAGCCAAAGAATTCTAACACAGCCTGCTCTGCCACAGGTTTATTTACAAAATATTATTTACAGATTATAACTGTCTTGAGATCTGATAAATAATAACATTTCCTCCACAGAGAAGGAGTAAGACAGACCACCTACACATTTTTCTGTTACGAATACCCTATTCCAGCCAAACAAGACTACTGTCTCTTTTTAAAAAGGGGCAGAGAAAAATGGATATGTAAAGGGTTTTCTGTCCATGGCATAAGAAAAGGTATTAAGCAGTTTGGAGAGATGTAAATCTCCCCTCTGAGGTGTGCATGTGCAAAATAGCAACATGCTGAGGTGATGTGATCACACAAGTTACAGCGGGGTGTGCTTCTACTCCCAGTTTCTCCTCCAAAGAAAGAAGTACACGACAGGTTGATGTTCAAGGCAAGAATAGCTGCATTAAAAAATACATGCCTTACCAGCAGCCTTGTGAAGAACTGACTAGTTTGTTCCTGATGCAAAATAAGAAAGACAGAAGGGTGCTGAATGAGAAGGAATGTATGCCAAGGAGTGAATGAGCCCTGTCTCTACCTTGTGCCTGCTCCCTGAATGTCCCAGTCTATCTTGAACTCTCATCTCCAGTCTTAAAACATTATCCACCACCCTCCACCCACTTTGTACTCCATGCGATATACTGAGGGTCTGAAACTCCAGTATGCAGACTACAGGGCCTACTTAGTGCTGCACAAAGTGGACTGCAGAAGATGGGGCTGAGAACAGTTTCTAAGACCAGAGCTCTGAAACGTACTGATGGCTGCTGTAGAGCTAAAGCAACGGGGAACAGAAATGAGAGCAGGTGGTGTTGCCTCATGAGCTTTTTCAGTTCTGGTTGTTTTGCTTTGCTTGTCCAGTCACTCATTTGGAAGCAATTGCCATAGGAATGATTCCAAATGATATCTGGTAAGGATGGGCATTTTTCAAGCTTAAGAATGCAACGACTGATCACTCCTTAAATCCTTGGATGCTGCACAAGATCCTCTTCTGGTGGCCTGGAAGTGACACTCCCATCTGTTTCAAATCCCTGAAGGAAATGGGAAAAGAAAGGAAAAAATGAATTACTGTTCTTATTCCTTAGGGACAAGGGTGTGGGTAAGGGCAGAAACAGTTACCAAGCATTAGTTCAGAGAGCTTCCTTTCCCTCAGTGCCTGCTAATACACCTACCTTTCCTCCAGAGGGAAGAAACTTCAAGATATTCCTGCCCTTCCCTGGCTACCTCTGCCCACCCAGTCAACTGACCTCTCCCAACTTGTGACTAGGCCTGTGCTCCCAGTAAATCAGGACTTGTGATTAAATCAGCTTATGATAGGGGCCATGTCTCAACCCTTAAGCAGGTTTGTGCCTGCTCATTTGTTTCATGTAACTGCCCTGGTTGGAGCCAGCTGTGTATCCCCAACAAAATTACACAGCTGTGTCCTGAGTCCTTCAGAGGAGCCCAGAAAGATCTGCTCTATGCCACAACAGTTCCTGGCTGATGGAGTGGGGGGGATATCACTAGTCCATATGGAATTTGTGGCAAGGAAATGATCTTAAAAAGTCCTACAAGGGTGGGGAGTTAGGTGAGAGAACTGTTTCCCATCTGTTTTTTCCGGTGCTGTTTGTGTCTGATGTGAGTTCAGAGCAGCTGAAGACCCCTGAAGAGCCACAAGTTAGCTCCTCGTGGCACGGCCTGAGGTGCCCTGTGGGAGCTTGGCCTGCACTTACTCAGCAGTGAGCTCCAGAATGGACTCCATGGTGTCCAGGCCGGCAGTGCGGAAGTTGGAGATGTAGCGCTTCATGCGAATGGATTCCAGCCACTCAGGGATGGATCGGTAGGGGATCCCATCAGATCCACTGCAGCTGGGGAGACGGAGTGTTACCCTACGGACACACAAACCCTTCATTAGCCAGGCAACCACCTGAAATGGACAGCACTAGGAGACAGTAGCCAAAGGGCAAGCAAGCACCGTTTTCCAGGGCTGGGCCAACTAATCTGCTCTCTGCAAAGTGAGGTCACAGCAGGCCAATGGCTCTGCCCTCTATCACCAGGAGACAGAGATGACCACTATCTTCTGCACACAGAGCACTCAAGGTGCATTTTCCAGTCTGCATTGCTCGCACTGCCTCTCCTCCTGCTGGGGACTGGGAGGTGAAGCATCCCAGTTAACCCCTCCTCCTCTGGTGACAGTCTGCTTACCTGGGATCAAAGTCTGCAACAGGCCGGAGGAGCTGGGGACTTGAGATGAAATGTTGCAGCTGTGCCCGGATTTCCTGAAAATGAGGCCTCCTCATCCGATCGTGTGACCAGCAATTCTTCATGAGTTCGTAGAGGATAGATGGGCAATCCACAGGTGGGGGGAGCCGGTACCCATCCTCCAAGCTTTTCATCACCTGCACAGAGGACAGAGAGAAATCTGGCCAAGAGCAAAAACTGCAGAAGAGGAGTCAGAAACCTCTGGGAGCAGCCATTCACCACTTCACAGTGTGCAGCCAGGGAGGCATTGATGCAGATTACACGTGTATGACACAGGGTTTGGGCAGCACAGCACAGGATCAAGACACCTAAGGGATGCCAAAAACTGAAGTGGCATGTGCATGTATTTTCAGTCCTTTACTAGTTTAGCTCCCATTTGCCACTCAGGACATGTTCATGAGAAGCGAGGACAAGTGAGGACCAAATGATCGTGGCACAGGCAAAGTGAGAGGAGGAAGAGGAGTAATTTCAACAGCATGTTCTGAGCCTAAAATGAGACTAGACATAATGCACCAGAGCCAGAGGAAGGAGAAAACAAAACTAGTGGAGAATATCTCCAGATCCAAATGCCATGGCTGATTGAACCACTCTTAATCTGGCTTATTGCTGTTGACACCTCAATACTTATTGCCCTTGACTTGGTTGCACTGATTTTTAGCAGGGAGGGAAATATAGTAGTTACGTGTTCAAAAGAAAGTCAAGACTGCAGGCTGAGGGGGATCTACAAAAGTTGGGCCCACATGCCTCGTTTATTTTTTAAATCAGCCCTTGAACTCAGTGTCTGTTACCTCTTGATTGGTCATGTGTCCATACGGCTTGTCACCAAATGACAGCACCTCCCACATGACGATTCCAAAGCTCCAGACATCACTGGCTGAGGTGAAAATCCGATGAGCAATGGCCTCTGGGGCTGTCCATCGGATAGGAATCTTACCACCCTGTAAAAGAGAAGAAACATAATGTATCCAGCATGTATCATTGAGTTGCATCTCTCCAGTGTTTTCATGCAAGGACCTTACAAAGCGGTTCAGAGATTGGGCCCACTTCATTTGAAGTGACATGTAACCACCCCAGGGAAATTTCTCAAAAGGAGAGAAATATTCTTGGAAAGTAAATGAGTTTAAGTTCATTCAGTTGAACGCTACACAAAATCTCTGCTGTGGGAGTGAAGAGCCTGACACCAATCACAGCCCTGCTTTGAAGGACACCATGCATTAGAATTACTGGAACTTTCATTGAAAGAGACATGGAGATGACTCTAGTCCAAAACTCTGATCACAGCAAGGCTATCTTCTAAGCTAGATTTAGTAACTGACTCCAAGAGATCAGACCTTATTTTGCTTCTCATTTTAACACCACAGTCCCTCTGAATTTCTTAGCAAACTAAATCAACTGGGACTCCAGAGACAACAGTACCACCTTCTGAACCACCCACACCATGACTCGCAATTTTACTACAGGCTTTCCTCAGAGACTACAGTTAATTTACAAGGCTGAAAGACTGGGTTTGCGTTACCTTGGTTTCATAGGTTCCCTCTGCGTCATTCTCCAAAATCCGTGAGAGACCGAAGTCAGACACCTTGCATTGGAGACTGCGTGTTACCAGGATGTTACGAGCTGCCAGATCCCGGTGCACATAATTGTGTTCTGAAAGGTAGGTCATGCCAGAGGCTATTCCCTGCAGCATGCTCACAAGCTGCACAGGGCTAAATTTTTCCTCATTCTCCTGCGTGGAAGAAGAAGTGAGAGAAGTGACATTGATCCTCTTGGTTTCTAGTCACTGACCTTATCAGCTTACAAAAGCAGGCAGCCATGAACAAGTAAAAAGGCAATGCTGCAGCCCAAAGGCCCCAACAGGTTCTCACTAAAGGACTGAGGGTGGTCTCCAGTGACACCATTAGGCAGCTGCATTTCAACTACCAAAGACACCACTCTGCTCACTGAACAAACTGGATGGTATCAAGCTTCCGCTGCTGACACTGGAAATGTCAGTAAGCAGAAAGTAAGTTGGATGTATGGATCTTATTTCTAGTTTTATTTTAGGGCCCTAAATCCAGGTCAAGTGCAAGTTCTGGCAGTACACAAGCCTATTACAGATTGGAGTTTCTCACCCGGAGGAAGGTATCCAGTGCTCCATTTTCCATGTACTCAGTGATGATCATCATTGGCCTCCCTTGAGGAAGACAAGAGGGTTTCAGCCTTTTCCAAATTCTCCTACTCATGCCTTTCAATGCTCTCCATATTCCCCAACACAGAGAACCATGTCCAGCCCCAGCTAACACCCCTACTCCACTGGCACAGCTAGCTGCCCCTTCTCCTTAGACATCTCCCAATGATCTTGTGCTCCTCCTTGTGTTGCACACATAACCCTGCAGCATCCCTTACACTATCCCAACTCATCTACCCCCCAGCCCTAAAAGATCTCTCCTAACAGCGCCTCAGGACTCTCTTGGAAATCCATACCTCTCCTCCCTTCCTCATTCTCTGACATAACAATGCCTGTCTTCTCCCAGAACAGCCTCTCTGGCAGCAAACTCACTAAGAAAGGCCTGAGAAATGTGCCAGTTTCTGCTCTCATCCCAGGACTCTCTCACATACACTCTTACTTACTTTTGGTGACAACTCCCTCCAGACGCACAATGTTCGGGTGATTGAACTGCCCCATAATTGTTGCTTCACGCAGAAAGTTCCACCACTGTGAGTCTGAGTATGTTGATTTCAGAGTCTTGATGGCAACCACAATACGTTCTTTCCCTGGGAGTCGCAGGGACCCACGATAGACCTCCCCAAACTCCCCTGAAGACAACCAGAGGCAAAACGTCACAGATGAACTCAAGGATGGGTAGCAAAACAACAGTGTGGGGAAACTGAAAGATGGGGAGAGCAGTAAGTAACTCACCCTCTCCAATCACGTTCTCCATAGTGACACAAGAGATGTCCAGTTCCTTAGTGAATTCCAGGACTCCTCTGCTGGGGTCATCATATGGTTGCAGGTCTACATAGGGTTTCAACCAGACCTTCTCTGTGGTAAAGGGAAACAAAAGAGCAAATTAACCTGTCAGTTCTTTGGACAACCTTTTTAAAGAATAACTACAAAAGCAGAAGTGAATCCATGGGCTTCTGACAATGGCAGTAAAAAAATCTACCAAACCTACACTGAAGAGTAGAATTTGTGGGAAGAGGCAAATTACATCACATAAGCCATGCCAGTGTCTGGTTTGAAACTAATATTTCTTTTCATTCCTTCCAACACACTCCAGGCTTCCCCTGGTTTTATTACCCCTTTGAAGCTCACCTCGCTCAAAGCCCGAAGTATTGTAATCTGGCCGTGCGTGTCTCCGACGAGCCCTCCTGGAACATCAGAAAGAGTCGTGAAAATAAAATTGTCAGCAGATAGCAAAGGGAAAAGCAAGACTTCCAGGGTGTCTGCCCTAGTCGGTTAGGGACAGAGTTCAGGGTAGCACAGAGCGAAGTGGAACCAGACACTGCACCTACTTGGAAAAGTAGGGCTGGCAATGAAATGTGATGGTTCATTAACATTTAGAAATGGAGCTTTGTTTTCATACAGGAAGTTTTGTTCTGAGTTACAGATGAATTTCTGTTTACTTTATGTTTTCTGTGTACTTTCAGTAGAATATCTGGTCTTCTTAAAAGCAAGCAATAGCAGCCTTATAGACACTGAGAAGGAAAGTATAATGTATATGGGCAGAGGACCCCAGCAGTAATAGTATATGGAAAATGGTTTGAAATGACTGGATACCTGTATTACTACTCAACAGGTCAGCAGCTACAGAAATGATTGTACCGTAACAAAGTTTTTATTCCTCTGTCATGATATTAATATGATGCTGCTGGATTATAACAAAACTGAGAAATCACCACATTTTCCTCTGTTTCCAACAGCAAATATTATCCCACAATATCAATCCCTCCAATCCTGCTAATCAAAATTACTTACTGAGACCCTTTCCATCTTGCTGCACCACACTGGTGTTTTTCCTCTCTAACTAACCTCTACCTATACAATATCCTGTGAGAAATCAGGGCCTCCCTTCCTCAAGCTCCCACAGCTCAGCTATTCCTACATCTATACCTTTTTTAATACCAAAAATCAATACTTACTTTCGCCGAAACATGAGCAATCCCAGAATTAGCCCAATAAATAGGAGAACTCCAAAGATAATAGAGACTATGACTCCACCAGACAGAGCTCCCGTGTCTGCAGAAACAAAGAGAGAGGCCATATCACTTAAAAGACCAGTATCTATCTGTCTGGAGCATATAAACCAGCTTCTACCAGTTAATGGCATCAGGGAAGTTACAGCCATTTGTCTTCCAGGCCGCAGAGCCACCAGATGGGAGTCCTATCATACTGTTATTCATGTGCACGGAGCACCTTCTGGTGGTTATCTGGTTGACTCTTATCTACAGTCCTGGTCTTCCAGTTAAGTAAATTATCCCTATGTCTGATTTCCTACTTAAATTCCATTACACTTTCAAAAATGAAGAACAGATATTCCTTCCCTCCCACTCCTCTCCAACAGTCCTTTCAGATCAGGCCCTTCTTCCTGTTCAGTACCTGACTTAAACTATGGAGAGGCAAAGACATGATTTTCCCAAACAGTCTACAGTGACTCTCTTCCTGTTTATGAAATTAATTACATGCTCCCCTCCCATCAATATCTGAGGCCGGTCCTTTGCCTAATTACCCTGACAAAAGGCCCTGTCTGCATAGGGCTCCTGAAACAAGTACTGACTTACAAACTTGCAGTCTAACATCACATTCCTGTTTTCTCAAAACCGAGAATCAGGTGGTTTCATTTTGAGGTTGGATAGCTTTCAGACAGTGTTTACGTAACACAGGCTGTCTCCTTCCATTTAGGTTTTCAAGCTAAAGCTAGGCATTTCCACAAAGTATATTTGAATTCATCAGAGAAAATGCTAATTTACTTCTGTTAGTGTTTTTAAAACTTATTTCCCAAAATTTAAGAAATATTTTAAAAATTTAAAATGTATTAAGGAAGAAGAAATGAGAATCTACATCTTTTTAATATTTTCCCAAAAGAGATTTAGGAAAACACCCAGAAGAAAGAAAATCCCCAAATAATTTTTTTTTTTTAATAAAAGAGCAGATTTTAAAGCAAGGAACAGATGATACAGAGAACTGTGTGGGGAAGTGTTTCCTAACATTTAGTCCAATGGTCAGCATCCATAAAGCCTCATTAATACTAGCTATTCTTCCTCTGATGCTGACTCATCCCACTAAAATTATTAAAAATCACCAGCTTAGTTAAGCAGAAATCAAGAGGCAGAGTTAATGTCCTTGTTTTGTTAAAATCAAAAAGCTAAGATTTGGTGGATGAAAGAGTATCTTTTATTAATCAAATGGACAAGCTTTTAGATGCATAGGACTTCTGCAGGAATTTAAGGGATCTAAATTATCAAATTCAGATTTAAATAAAAAATTGCCACTCCTTGCAAATCCTACTACATTAACATTCCTAGACTATAGCACCTAAAAAATGCTTCTAGTATTATCAAACAAGAACACTCATTAAATGAAACCTTGCTGGCACTTCTTTTTAACCCCTTTCATATTCAAAACACCTTTGGCTTGGCACGATGAGGTGATCAACTTTTATTTGAAATAAAGCATAATCTTGATGAAAGTATCTTCTAACTTACTCTTTCTTAATCAAAACAATTGTGCATGCTAATTTACATCTTTTTCACAGGGCCTTTGTAGTACATTATTTAATTGGTTCAACATCATTTTTGTTATCATTATTTGTCACTGTGACTTCATGAAGATTTTACCAAAAGCTCCTGGTACCAAAAACGGCCCAATCTTTGTATTCCAGTAATGGTATCCCAACTCCTTATCAGCTTTTACACTGTTCATTTAACTATTTTATTCCATTAAGGTATGCCTTAGCTTTCTTCTGTGTCCTTATTTCATTACAATAAAACTAGTCTTTCAAATGCATCACTTCAATGCATGTATTTCTGAAGTTATCCATAGGGTCAATAGGAGTCTGTGGAACGAAGAGAGAGCAAACTCCATCACAGAAAACTTTAGATTAAGGGGAAGTTTCTGGGTGACCCAAGGAAAGAGGAGGTTGGATGTCAGGCCTATATTAGATGTTCTTTGACCCAGGAGAAAGGTCTTCTTGTGGCCCTGACAGCTTGGCCTTCTACATATTGTGCTTTGGTGAAGAACGTTTTTTCAGTGGCACAAACCATCTCTTTGGGCAGAGCTACACTCAGGAGCTGGACTATATACAGTGGAACTGATAAAGCTGGAAAAAGTAGTGCTGAGGTCCTCTGAGTTCTCCTTTTCACTAGTAACTGGCACACAAAAGGAGGCATATGGTAATCATTTGATCAGCGTACAAACTTAGAAACATTAGCCAAAATCAAAATGCCTTTCAAGAACTGGTTGAGTTCTTGAAGGTCTGGTTAACTATTGTGCCAGTACAGCACACTAAACTGAGACTGATCACATCTGAATGGGCAAGCACAAGTGAATTTTGTAAGACAGCAAGGGAACAGGAAAAATGTTGTCTTAACAAAGCAACAGGCTTGGCTCTGGTGACAAGGAACTCAGGAGTGTGGTGTCCGTGCCTGACAGCCAGCAGAACATGAAAAGAGATCCATGTACCACTGTGGATATACAATCTGAAGGGGAGGTGAGTTTCTCACAGATGAGATACCAGTGCTTGTCCTTTACCTGGCGGAAGGGTGCGAAATTCCTGCTCCGCGGAGTAGGGCCCAGGCCCAAGGGGTGTGATGGATCTCACACGGAGCAGGTAGGCTGTGTCTGGCTGCAGGTCTCTCAGAGTGACATTTGGCTCAAGAAGGTGCTTCACTGTGTAACGTGCCTCCTCTCCCTGCAGGAACCAAACAGGGTCAAGTAAAAATGCATGCTGAACAAGAGGACACTTCCACCCCTTTGAGTAAAAGGGGGAAGAGCAAATCAGGCAGGCGTACCTTCTCAAAGAACATGACCTCATACTCCACTGAGGTCCGGCTGCGTTGCCGTGGGGCAAGCCAAGAAACAGAAAGACTACTGTCATCTCTCTGTGTCAGGATAAACTGGGATACTGTCACTGGAGCTGCAGGGGAGAGAACACAGAACATGAGGGAGAAATACAAACACAATGAAAACTAGGTCCTCTCTCCACCAGAAGCTCTGGTCATACCATGCAACTGGAAACGAGTCTCCTTGCCACTGCCACTCCCTCATCTTTCTCTTGTGTGGTGGAAGGGAAATGAGGTCTCCAGTTGTAATTAATTGCTTTCCGTGCATAGTGTGCTTCTGCCCCAACACTGGAAGCCCAACTTTGGCCCTCAAAACAAAATCAGTGTTCCAAGAAATTACACTTATTCCAGGACTGCACTGAAAGTGTCCAATTTGAAATAAAAATGTTAGGATTTTATGCTCCTACAGCAGCAGTAGCACAGCTATCCTATGTAATGATTTGTGAATGCAGCTGCATTGCGTAAGGGTACAGTGAAACTCAGTGCTCAAAACCTCTCAGCTGACTGCAAATGCATGCTGTTCATGAATAAAAAGATAATTCTCAAGAGTCTGCAAGGACTGAGCAGTTAAGCCTGGTTCTCTACTTGTCCTTCATCATCATCAGGAAGTGATGAGGCAAGCCAAAAGTAGCTCTGCTTTTCTAGCTCAGAATTGTGCTGCCCCCGCATAGCGTCAGGAAGAAAAGTCGTATTTTGTTACTGAATTAGAACCTGGGGAATGCACCAAGGGCTGTTGAGCACTGTGATGTCACTTTTCTATAATCACATTTCACGGTGCTCAGGAAAGTATTTACAGGACAGCCAAACTAGCCAGATGGAAGCTACCCTACAGAAATGCATCAAAATTTAACATCCTCATCTCTCCGTGCTTTCAAAACCTTTTCTTTTCCAGTTACACCAGGATTTCTGTTGCGTTTGGTGTTTTGCAATATCTGAGTCATGGGAAGTATTTCATGACACAGCCCTCGTTCTTCCTGTCACACAGGTAACAATACTTAGGCTGTGTGACAGGGAGGGCTTCATCCTCCTCACCTCTGTTAAGTTCTTGGCGGATTCATAGCTTCTGGTGGATAATGATTGCTGCTACTTCGATTTGCAAGGAATATGACTAACGGACTTTACATGCCAGAGGCAGAGGTACTTTAGAATCCTTATCATACCATACCAACACATGTGTCAGGCAGAAGGAGAAGATGGAGAAAGCTTAAATATTCACAGAGATTCCTCTTCCTTTTCGTGATGATCAGGAAGAAATTCTCTCTGCTTCTGCTAACCTGCGTGTCCAACTGAGACCCAGACAGCTGGAGCAGTTCTCTGTGGAGCTGGTCCCATTCCTGAGACACCATTATGGGCTTCCACAGTGAATGTGTAGTTAGTGTAAGCTTCTAGGCCATCCACGTCCACTGCAGGCTTCGTGAGACCAGAGGCACTGGGGGAGAACACCACACCAGCCTCACAGGGCTCACAGGACAGGAGATTGCAGCGCTGACAGAAGACTGTGTAAGTCAGGTCCTTCCTCCCGCCGTGGTCGCTGGGCGGCTGCCACCACAGACTCAGCTGGGTGCCAGTGAGGGAGAAGCTGACATTGCGGGGAGCTGAGGGCGGGCCTACAGGAAGCACAAAAGGAAGTGTTAGATCCAGCTGTTAATGCCCAAAATTCTGCGCCAGCTTCCCATCTGCTGAAGCATTTCAAATGGAGCCCTCTCTCCACCCCAGCCTCTCCCTCTCTGATCTCTCATCCCCATTTTGCAACCTTTTATTTTTTTCCCCATATCCTTGTTCAAGGAATCAGAATGGTTTGGGCTGGAAGAGACCTTAAAGATCTTCTAGTTCCAGCCCCTCTGCCATGGGCAGGGACACCTTTCACTAGACCAGCCCCATCCAAGCCCCATCCAAGCCCCATCCAATCTGGTCTTGAACACTTCCAGGGATAGGGCACCCACAACCTGTTCCAGTGTCTCATCACCCTCATCGTAAAAAATTTCCTTCATACATCCCATCTAAAACTATCCTCTTTCAGTTTAAAACCATTGCCTCTTGTCCTGTCACTACAGGCCTTGGTATAAAAACCCTTTCTTCATCTTTCTGGCATGCCCCACTAAGTATTGAAAGGTCACAAGATGATCTCTCCTAAGCTTTCTCTTCTCAGGCTGAACAACCCCAACTCTCTCAGCCTTTCTTCATAAGAGAGGTGTTCCATCCCTATAATCATTTTTAGGGCTCTCCTCTGCACCTGATCCAACAGGTCAATGTCCCTCTTGTCCTAGGGGCCCCAGACCTGGATGCAGCCGGTCAGATGAGGTCTCACTAGAGCAGAGTGGAGGAAGAGAATCCCCTCCCTCGCCCTGCTTTTGATGCACTCCAGGATATACTTGGCTTTCTGGCTGCCAGCTCATGCCCAATTTCTCACCCACTTGTACCCCCAAGTTCCTCTCTGTGGTGCTACTCCCAAAAAGTTCATCCCCCAGCCTGTGTGGATATTATTCTTTCCTTCTGTGTTCAACTCACGGGTGCAAGCAATGTTCTGGCCCTCCGAAGGTGCTCGGTAGAAGCCTGCATTGCAGGAACAAGACGTGGCCCCTGACTCGTTGGACAAGCTGTTGGGAGGGCACTTCAGGCAGCGCTTAGCATCTAGAGAATGGCGGTAGAACCCTCGCTGGCAGGCTGTGGAAGGGCAAACAAGCCAACATAAGATAATCAATAAACCCAGAAAAACAAAAAAACACCTGGAAATTCTGTTCAGCTTCTTGAACACTCCTTTATCTGCCTCCATTTTCTTAGTTCACAGAAATATTTAGGTTGGAAGGAACACCTAGCAGTCACCTAGATCAATCATGTCACAGCAGATAGAAGATGCAAACTCAAGGTAGCATCAGTATTAGGACAGGACTTGAAGACTGAAGAAGGGGGATCTCATTCCTCACAGATGCTGTATGAATATGGAATCCAGTCAACCTCAGAAACTTCTTCCAGTGTAAACACAGACGGGTCCCCACCTTGCCCTTCAAGCTTTGCACACCATAAATAAGAGCCATAAATAGTAGGTACAAATCCTTGCACTCCTCAGAGTCTTCTGCTTGCCAACTTCATATGGGGTAGCCAGTAGGCTTTTTAGTAGAAGCATCTTTGCTGCCTCCAGGTGTTGTACCAAAGCATCACCTAGCAGGGCCCTGGGGAGTATCTAGGAAACTACCAGTTCACCTAACAGCACTGAGTGTAACCAGCTATGGAGCCAACACAGACTGCAAGAGAATATGTGTCACGTTTTCTGCTTCCAGTCGTACAAAAATGAGCAGCCACATTCTCTAACATCTGACAGCCTGTTTTTGCTGCATTACTGTTAGTTCAATCTACAGAAGCACTGGTCAGCTCACCAGTTATCTCAAGGTCAATGTTTCACCTCTACAGTTGTGTAGCAGGGAGGAGAAAATGAGTGACGGAGCTTAAGGCAACCTGTGAATTTAATGGTTTGCCAACCTAAATGAATCAAATGTTCCTTAGCTAAAGAAACACAATCAAGCTATTGCTAATCAGATGGTTGAGAAATGCATACACTAATTTTCTGCCAGAGCTACCACGTTGCATTTAACTTATGCATTGAGGGAATGACCCTTTTCATATTGCACTATAAAAGCAACAATATCCTGTGTAATCCCTCAGGACATCCCAATGGAGAAAACCATCTGTTCAGGAGCCTCACACAAATGGCTTACTGTGGTGGAGAATAGCATAGGAAATGATCCTTTATCCAGAAGACAAAAAAACAACCCAGCCATTCCTACAATGTGACACAGAGGAACACCTGAGGGACCTTGAAAACTTTCCACTAACACAGGCCAAACAAGACTACTCATCATCAGTCTGCAGGAGGGATGCTTAAAGAGCCCAGAAAAGAGAAATAATCACAAGTAGGAGCAACCGACACCTTCTGATTCTGGGAAATGACAGAACCACAGGAAAGTCATTCTCTGATACAATCATGCAAGTATGTGATTAATGACAGCAAAGGCCATTGAAAATAATTAAAAGGCTCAAGTATTGATTGTCACAGAGCAAAGAGATTCCATTTATACTCCAGATCGAATTACCTCTTTGAGAAACAGGCAGTAAAAGTTACTTTGATCTTCAGGCTGCTCACAACTGAGAACACTTCTGTGTGCTGGACTGAAGATGAAAGTTTTGAGGCCTCCTGCCACTTTGCTCCAGCATAAGATTTAAGAGTGCCTGACATTGGATCAGTTTGGGTCAGGAGAGCTTTGACATGAAAAACAAAGGAAGTGCATGGCCAAATTCTTGTATAACAGAGGTTCTGATGTTGCCTGTATAATAATACCTGCCAAAAATATGAGACAATATACACACACTCCTATCAGGCTGAGAGCATCTGCGAGTAAATTATGGAAAATTTGGGTTGAGGACTTTTGCAGGAATCAGAGACTCAGTTAGGTTGAAAAAGATCTCTGAGATCACTGAGTCCAACCTGCGACCAAACACCACCATGTCAACTAGACCACGGCACTGAGTGCATGTTCAGTTTTTCCTTACACAGCTCCAGAGATGGTGACTCTGCCACCTCCATGGGCAGCCCATTCCAATTTCTAATCATCCTTTCTGTGAAGAAATTCTTCCTAATGTCCAGTCTAAACTACCTAAAGACTATGTCCTCTTGTTCTGTAGTTAGTAGCCTGGGAGAAGCGACTGATCCCCACCTGGCTACATCCTCCCTTCAGGTGTTTGTAGAGAGCGATAAGGTCTCNAGGCGGGCGCACAGCCAGCAGCCTCGGCCCCCGCCCAGCCCCGCTGGCCCCCGGTTTCCCCGGGCCTTGGGCACCCGCTCCGGGCAGCCTGATGGGAAAAACAAGCCTGGGAAAGGGCCTCTTCACCGAGCACCAGAGGGCAGAGAGGATGGCTGGGGCGCTTCCTTCATTCCTTATTCCTACAGGTGCTCCTCGTGAGCCTGACTGCCGGGCAGGCCGGGCAGGCTGCAGGCCCCAGACCTGGGGCTGACGGGAGCCGGGCTCACCTGCCGCCCTGCAGAGCCCAGCAAGGAGCCAGAGCACAGGCCGGGGCACAGCCAGCCTCCGTGGGCACAGCAAATTACATACTTGAGGAAGTTAATCACGAGCTCTGGGTTTATGGGCAGCAAAGTCTGGATGCTCGGGGGCAGGCACAGCTTTTCTGGGACTGTGGGGTGGCTGAGCCATTCTGCACTCAGCAGAGCTTTACACAGACAGGAATTCACTGAGAGGTTGAGAACCTGAACCTCTGGCTTTCTGTTGTCTCCTGTCCTGTAACAGAGGTCGGGTTCTTTTCCCTGTTAAAAGGCAAAGGTGCAGATTTCCCTTTTTTTTTGCTCCCTACTCTAGGCAAAACTCAGATGACACTGCCAGGTCTTCCATTCTGTCCCACTTTACATGTCCGAAGGAGAAGTCCTCCCATGTTCTGAGGACAAAGTAAAAGCTGTGATTTCAGTCTTTATCCTGACCTGGATTGCTCCCAGTCCATTGCACAGTCTGGTCTTTTCTGCTGAGGGAGGGGATCCTAAGATATGCCCCTGCATTCACCTTCTCCCCTGATGCTCCAATAAGACACTGTTCTGGTCATGAAGTACCTCTCCCTGCTCCTGCTAGGTTCTCCCCTCTTCCCTTCCTCTCCTGNTACATCCTCCCTTCAGGTGTTTGTAGAGAGCGATAAGGTCTCTCCTGAGCCTCCTTTTCTCCAGGCTGAACACCCCCAGCTCCTCCTCATAAGACTTATGCTCCAGAAAAGGTAACTCCTACCCCAGGAGAGCCTCTGTTCCTCCAGTTCTGAGCTCCAGCGCCACTCTAGCCCACCGCCCACATCTGCTGTGCCCACCGGCGGTGCCGAGCCCCTCCGAGCAGGAGACGCCTTGCAGGGAGACAACACCCTGGCAGAGAGACCGCAGGGCGGGAGCTACACGGGGCACTCCGGCCGAAGGGACAAACCCAGGAGGGGAGGGCAGCCGCGGGGACAGCGGCGACACGCGGTGCCGCCGGCGGCCGGCAGGGGGCGGGAGCGGCCCGCGGAGCCCGGCCCGGCCCCNGACAGGAATTCACTGAGAGGTTGAGAACCTGAACCTCTGGCTTTCTGTTGTCTCCTGTCCTGTAACAGAGGTCGGGTTCTTTTCCCTGTTAAAAGGCAAAGGTGCAGATTTCCCTTTTTTTTTGCTCCCTACTCTAGGCAAAACTCAGATGACACTGCCAGGTCTTCCATTCTGTCCCACTTTACATGTCCGAAGGAGAAGTCCTCCCATGTTCTGAGGACAAAGTAAAAGCTGTGATTTCAGTCTTTATCCTGACCTGGATTGCTCCCAGTCCATTGCACAGTCTGGTCTTTTCTGCTGAGGGAGGGGATCCTAAGATATGCCCCTGCATTCACCTTCTCCCCTGATGCTCCAATAAGACACTGTTCTGGTCATGAAGTACCTCTCCCTGCTCCTGCTAGGTTCTCCCCTCTTCCCTTCCTCTCCTGAGAGACCTCCCCAGTCCCTGCTAATCCTACAAAAGATACTTCTGGCTGCAGCTGTACTTGGGCGGAGTGGGATGAAAGCACAGATGTAGAATGAACCTGTGCTGCGATAGCAGTTGAGGCTTGTCCAGACATGACAGCTTCCCTGCCCCTTCCCAGAGGAGTGCTCTCAGGAGGGTGGGGAGAGCTCTGTAGCACCTAAGTGGAAAAACTGGCTGGGCTGTGCAGGGAGAGGGGATTGCTGGAGGAGGGCAAGGATCTTGTGCTTCAACCTCCTCCAGCTCCCCAAGCAAAATGAGCAGCAAGCAGTAGGGGTTTATAGAGACACCAGATCTCTGTAGCAGAGCAAAGCAGAGACATGGGGCACCTGCTGCATCTGAGAGCACTGCATGGGTTCCTACTGCCTTAGTCTTGTGCCATACAGCTCTGGCAACAAGAGCAGAGATGTACTGTCTTTTACCTCCCTCCCAGCAGTAATACATATCCCCCAAAACACCACACCTCCTCTCCCATGACAAACTAAGTTGCCTTAAGAAGCTGAATCTTGTCCCCTCTGCAGGCATGGGAGAGCCCTGCAATTCCTACTCCAACAAGCCTCGCTCTCACTCCAGCACCCTGGTGACTTTTACTTGCTAATTGCTCTTCTTCGGAAGAGCAGGCACCACGGTACTGTGCAATATGCTTTTCATGGTTTCCCAAGGCAGAAGAGCCATCACAGTCCAAGAAGAAGGGGGGACAGAGGAGAAACCTGTCCCCTCTGCCTCTCCACTTTCTCGTCACGGGGCAAATACCCTGCTCTGTCTGACCTGTCCGCCCTGGGAGAACAAGGCTGCTGTTTAAGGGTTGAGAACCAGTTGTTGAGTGAGTCAGTGTCAATCACATAGTTACAGCTCGCAGAAACTAGCTCCAGAGCTGAAAGCTCCTGGATGAAGCCCAAGAGGGAGTGGAGCAGGTCTTACACCTGACACATGAGGAGAAAAATCACAACTGAAAAAGAGAAGCTAAGGAGAAGGTAAGGAGAAGGAAAGATACAAGATACAGAGGGTAGGCAAGAGAGAGGTGGACCACACTAACTCTCCTGATCCCACTTTCTGCTTACAGATACTCTGATCTCCAGCTCTCTGGAACCTCTCCCATAGCCTACAGCTAGTGTCTGCATACTCACCTACGCAGCTCCCATCGACTTCCTCAAACCCCACAGCACAAAGGCATCGGCCCACTGGTACCAGCCACTCCCCGTCAGTGCTGCAGTGCATCCTGGGGGGAGAGCCCACTTCTTCAGCCGCGTACTCCACGCAGACCCCAGGCACTTCCGTCAGCCCCTCTGACCCTGCCAGCGTTTCTGGAAAGCGGGCCAGGCCCCGCACTGCCTCCGGGCAAGTCTTGTAATACACTCGGACAGACACCATGGCCACGCAAGCCCCAGAGTTCTGGAAAGCCAAGTAGAAGCCCCGGCGAGAGAGCTTCCCAATGGCGCACACTTCTGTGTTCAGCTGCATGGCCCCTGACTCGATGTCTCTGCTTGTGAAACTTCGATCTGCTGCCACCGTGTTGAGCTACATGAAAAAGAGAAAACCAGTAGCTTTACCATCTGAGCAGGTCACAGCAGCTGAGATACCCATGCCTCTCAAGCCTCTTTTACACTAAGGCCCTTTAGGGGCTGTCTGGTCGACTGCTTCTAATGCCACTGCACTGCATGCCTTCTTTGCATTTGGAAGAGGTGTTAAAAATGGGGCGGGCATCTTTTCTTGCCTCTGTACCCTCCATCATCTCCTTCAACTGCTTTGTAGTGATTCACTGGTCTTCTACAATACCCTGTGTTCTGAGTCCCTGATTTCAGAGGTCTTTAGGAACTGCCCCTTACAGAAGCAAATCTCTTTTCTGTGATAATTTTCTTTGTTTGCAAATTGCATGCAGTGAATTCACAACATCACTCAAGAGCTGTGCTTTGAAAACAACCAGGGAATTACAGCCGTCTGTTTTTAGGCTGTAGCTGCTGCAGTTCAGATCATCTACTGGAAGGTGCTCCTTGTGCAGCACTCTACATATTTCAGCACTGTAGGTACTTGGGTGAAAAAATGCTCCCATGCTTTTGCATTCCCACTGCCTCTGCAAACAAAGGATGAGAGTGAGTAAGTGAGTGAGTGAGGATACTTTCCCTGCTTGAGCAAATGGGAAAGGCCTCTGTGACACCCTGTGACATGTAAGGGCTGGACTGCAGGTGGGGTGGCCTTTCTTCTTGGTGGGAGAGCCTGATAACTGATCCTCTCCTCCACAGGCCCCTTCCCATTGTATGACACCACCCACTCCTTGTAGTTGGATGGGAGATGAAAGGCTCTGTAGAGCAGCTGCATTTGGCAGTGGGATCATAAGGCATGTTTAGGAGTTGTGGAGGTATCACACAAATTCATGCTGTAGGCTGCAGAGGAGGTGGAGGAGCACTGGGGAGGGAGGGGAATCAGTTACCACAGTTCTGCTCTGCCTGTGGTGGCCTTTACAACTCTTAGTTTTCATCACAGCCCATTTAAACTGCAAAGGAAAGGGCAGGCAAATAATTTAGGTCTGTTGCTTCTATTAAAACAGAACTGGCTTACAGAATTTCCTCTGGGAAAAAAAAAAAAAAAAAGGCAGAGGTTCTCTATTCTGCAATTCCAGTGTTTCCACGGCAAGAGGGCACAGCGTTGAGGAAAACAGCAGGTAAAATACAGCAGTGCCAAATACCTTCACGCCAGGGAGAATTTCACTGTAGCAAGCCATCACCTCCAGATTTATAAAATAAGACCCAATATCTCATGGCAATCAGAGTAAATGATCAGGACCACTGAGACCTGAATTGCGTTCTGTTCTTTGCTTGGTCTAATCTTGTTCTATTACCTAAGGCAAGTAAAATTCCTTTGGTCTCTGCTTTACTGTTTCTAAAAATTGGTGTAACCATCCAGCCCTGTCACAACCCTTTAGAATCCTTACCTACGTGGTGTCTGGTCAAATAAGAGGTTATGCAGAACACAGGTCTGATCTCATTTGAAACCTCCTGTGCCTCCTGTGGCGAAGACTGCTCTGAGCATCACAGAGGGCACTAGGGGTAAAGTTTACTCTAAGGACAACATTTATTATCCATGCCCTTCCCCAGATGCTGGTTCTCCTGACCTGTCCCAGCCAGCAGGACACACCTAGCTTAAGCTGAAAGATAGGACAAGTTTAAGCTGAAAGATATGACTCAGTCTTCACACCCAGCAATACAGACCTTGGTGAACAGCAGGCGGCGGAACTGGATCCCGACATCTTGTTCAGACTCCATGTAATAGAGGTTGAAGGTCTCCTTGCAGGTCACCACTTCACCTTTGAAGCTCTTGCAATCCCTCACAGTAAACTTAAGCTCCACATAAATGCGGGAGGCTGCCTCACCCCGATAAATCCAGTTGGTGCGAAGCCAGTGATCGGTGTCACCCTCGGAAAGCACACTGCAGTCCTGGTACATGTAGATCGGGGTACCATTTATCATCTGCTGCACTTCACTCCACTGCTCCCAGGGGAGAAGAAAACACGTATTAAACAGATGTGAGAAACAAGTTTCACTTCAAAAACAAGTTTCACTTCATGACAAAATCTTGCCTAAAAATCAGTTCTTACATAGGGTTCGGGGCTCAAAGCTTGGCCAGCTAAAAGGTCTCATACACCCAGCAAAAGCTGCATCTCGTCTAGAGCCCCATGGCTGCCTGAACTCTGTACATAGGGAGCAAAGAGGATCCTGCACTTAGAATATGACTTACACAGACCCTTGTACATCCCTTTCATCCTACTTTGGTTCCAGTTTACTTCTTTCATGCACTGCCTTGTCTTGGAGAATGAAAAAAAGACCCACTACTCCCATGTATTGGCCACTTGTCTCTGCCACAGTTTACATTCAGAGTGTACGGTAGGACCAACCAGACCAGGGCTATTATCTGCGCCTGGAAATAATGCACAGCATTTGAGAGTAAGACAAAAGACGTCCTGGCATGGTAGGAAGGTAAATTGCAGAAGGACTGTTCTAGAGCAAGCACTCATTAACTTGGAGTTCATGCTTCTTTAAGTGGGATATTTTGCAAAACCTAATTTAACTATTAAAACTCAGTTGATTTTCCTGACTTCATATTGCATTTAGGTTCTAAATCTTCCCCAGGCAAATAATGGCTGAGAGGAAGACATGGGCCCAGCTGGTTATATGACCTCACTAAGTCTATTTGCATTAATCCAATAAAATTTGATACTGATTTTAATGTATACTTTTGTCAAATTTTAGGTGGTTCTAGGTTTTTTCTCGTTACCACATGTCAGATACAAAATGCAAAGAACATTGTCTTTTGAGTAACTCACATATGAGAACTGAAAATTTGGAAAGCAAGGTTTTGTCCACAGGGAAAATAACTTAGATCCTTTTTCCCCCAATGCTGACTGCCTTTCTCATTATGCTTTAAATGTTTAATCAAATTAAATTGAAACAAGTGCCCACATAGGTACTGGCACAAGTTTAAGCATCTTGGTTTTAAATCACACCCCAGGTTAAGATGCAATTTAAACAAGGCCTCAGTCTCTGTGTTACTCCAGACTTGTCAAGTTTCCTGGGCTGAGCATGAGATTCACACATTTCTTCAGCACCAGCACCTCCTGTGCTCATAGCACAACAGCTTATCTCCCCACAGACCAGGTCACTCTACTAGTGGAATATGAGATATGGACCCACTAAGTGCCAAAGAGGCTCTGTTTTTATGCCATGACTTAGAGCATACCTCCTACATGGCCCCACTCTGAAAAGGGTTGGAGAGCTTTCTGCAAGCCAGCAAGCCCTGCTGATAGCACAAGCTCCTCTTTGGATGATTTCAGCCTTTTACCTAAGTGCATACTAGCAGTCTCCTCCCAGGAAGTTGTGTGGATGGTATCTATGTGTCCCTTCTTGTTCCCTCTTTTCTCCACATAATTAATCTCCAGTGTTACCCCACCCTCTTAATCTGAACCAGCTGGCATAGACCTGCAGCACACAGGATTTACACTTATTTCACTAACTGGAGGTCAAAGGATTTATGATAGCAAAACAAAGAAAGAGACTGACAAATCAATCCCAATGGATCAACCAGAAGGGACAATCACTTAATGACCTCTTGCGGTCTTTAACGGAAAATCTTCTGGAAAATGCTACAGAACTGAATTTACAACACATCCTGAAGTAGACTGAGGTAGAAGAAAAGAAGTTAGAAAGGAGAATAAGAGCAAAGTAGCTTTCATACACTGCCAGTGTTAGGACTGGTTTTTAGAAGCATTTTTCAATGTGTGTCTGCCTCCACAGAGCTGATGGGAGAAGCGTAATTGCAGTTGGAGGCTGAGAATTAGACAACTTTCCATTAGCAGTTTATCCCAAGGCAGTACCACAGACAAGTGTCACCAGAAAGTGATTTTTGCATGTCTCACCGAAAGACCTGAGCTGTTGTGGTGCGTGTCCTGAAAATACATTTTGAAAACTTACATGATACGGGACCAAAGTTTCATTTTCAGTGGTGACAACTCTGGGGGGAAAAAAAATTCCTTTAAACTCTACTTCTGGAAAAAAATCCAACTGCTAACCCCTGTATTTCTTAGTTCATCTCAGCCCAGCTTCTTCCAGACTCAGTTCTTCAGGGCAAAGATGCTTGGCACTGACTATTGCGCAGTTTCATATGCGGTGTGGTGCAAAGAAATAACAAGGGAGTCAGACATGTTTTTTCTAGACTCTACTGCTGATGGGTAAAGGAAGTAAAATGAGGATATTATTTATGCTAACAATACAGAACTATTGTTAAATATGCTTCTGACTTCTTTTCATTATTCAGTGAAGCTTTTAAATTCAAAGCAGTAGAGGAAAACTGTTACATACAACATTTAATGAAAGGGTGATGAGACCAGAAGTTGCCAGGCGACTGTCTCCCATCCTCAAAGAATCTGCTGCAAAATCAAAATGCATGCCTCTGATTTTTAATGTAGTGTTCTTAATAAACATGTGTGGTAAAGTCTGGCTCAATCAATATTAATTACTTGGCTCTCCAGTTTGTCTGCCAATGACACTGAATCAACCTCTTTTGATAATGTAACTTTTTATCCACTTCATTCCAGACACTGTTCCCTTATTCCAGTCATTAGTTTGGCCATAGGATGGGCAACATTCTTTTAGGAGAAGTGGGGAACGGTGTTAGTCAGACTTCCTCATTTTAGCAGTGAGTGAACTTGTGGTTTTTTGATGCAAAAGAAAACTTTCTACGAGATTCAGAATAATAGAAAGATTTAGGTTGGAAAGGACCCTTGGAGATCATCTAGTCCAATTCCCTGCTCCAAGTAAGCTAAAGAGTTCTTAAACTCTTTGCATGTTATTCTTTAAAATGCCTTTTAAACTCTTCTTTTTTAAGTTAAAGTCTAAGCTAGTCTTCAAACTCTTAAAATCTTTTAGAATTCTCTAAAAGTTGCTAAGAAAACAAATGTCAATGCATTCAGGAGAGTGCCATAATTTAGTAGCTTGGCTTCCTAAAAATTCTAAGGATGTAGCCATTGGATTTGAGAACAAATGGGTGTTCTGTACTTCTCAGAAACCCATACACTAACACAGGCACCCAGTTCCAGAGGTTTTTCTTAAAAACCTTGGTGTGGTGGTGTAATACAGAGCAAAATAATTCCAGCACAGCAATTAGAGTCAAGTGAATAATAACCTCAAAGCAAAGGTACTGTGTCAATAACCTCAAAACACTGCAAGTTCAGGAAAAGGAAAAAAAGGAAAGCAACTTTCCTCACATTGGTTTGATTCCATATAAAGAAAGCTGTCTTTATAAAAGCCATGCAGAATGATTTCAATGACAACCTGGAAGGGCACCAATAGATATTTGTAGTAAACCGCATTGGTTTGGTCTGCCATGTGAGTAAAAATCCAAAGATGGGATCAGGTAAATGCCTTTTAATGTCTGCCTTTATTGACTCTGAAATTGCACAGTTTGAAGCTCTGAAGTGTGCAGAAGGCTTACTCTGCTTTTTCTGTATAATGAGCATTCTCTAGATTAGGTCTGTGTCAAGGATCCTATCTGGGACAATTCCTTCATCCATCTGTGGGCTACTCTTCCTAGGGTCTACCATCAGGGATAAGATGGAAACAAACTGAGACAGTTTGCACATCTTGAAGCCACTGTGTCAGGCTTTGCAGGCATCAATGAAGTGGTCTCTTTTGGTTTTAGCCTGTTTTAGGTGGGGGAAAAAAAGAAGCAAACTAGCTTTTTATGTTGACCAATACAGATTTCATCCCTGCTAATGAAGAGGTAGGCTACCAGTGACAGAGGCAGCAGACTGTGACAGTATTGCAAATTGTTAGGCTCAGACAGGAGTCAGAAGAGCTTGTGACTCGCAATAAGAATACTGTCTCCATCTCCAGCTCGCCAGGGACTTGCCCTGTCTCCTTTCAGATAAGAGCCTGCCTGCTGTGACCTCTGTCTCATTTGCTTTCACATTACCTTTGCACAGTGGCTTCCAGTCTGTGGTCTGCAGACCCCCCGAGGAAAGGCACAGCGATACTTTTAAGAGACTTAGAGAAGCAAAAGCAAGGCTAGCATCTTGCTAGTAGGCTTAAAGTTACTAAACTAAGATGCATGTCTCCACTGGAAAAGTTAATGAGAATTCCTACTTGAAAAGTTAAAGAGTACATATGCTGAAATCCAATAACTTGTTTAATTTTGGATTAGAAAATTTCACTAAGATGAAAAGACCAGGTAAATTAGTAAAGCCAACTACAGTGTACCTGTGCATAGCAAGTGTATCTCAATCTCATTTAATTTTCAACAGAATTGAGAGGCCATTAAATCTCTTCCTGAAGAAAAATTGCAAGGCCCCAGAACAGCAACCTTTTTCAGCAACAATACATGACTGGTGTGCCAAGCCTGAAACCACCTAGGAGAACATGTGCCACTGAACAGTTTTTATCCCCTTTCCCTGGCTGCAATCTTGCCTGTGGAGAGTCTTGACTTTTGTATAGTAGCATTTGCGTGCCACCATGACCGAAAAACCTTCCTGGAACAGATTCAGCATTGAAGGTAATTACAGCTGTGCTACAGTCATAGTGTAGTTTCCTCAGAGGAAAGCCTGTGACAAGAGAGGCACCTTGCTGGCACCTGTCATGATACAGTGAAGAGCTTCTCTTCAGTTAAAACACATCTGACAAAAATTTGTCAGGAGGTAAGCTGGACCAGCCAACCAAAAATAGCATCACCACAGTGGTGTATTCCAGAATTGAAGTCTCAGTGACCCTTTACTGAAAGTTTCTCAATACTCTTTGAAGTTCTTTTGCTGGTGTGGAAGACAATTTAGATGACGATGATGAAAGAAGTGCGGTGACATCTAGACACTCCATGAGTCTTATAACTTTAAATCTGAGAACAGCTGAGGGTGCTCTTATTTCTTTGATCATTTGCCTATGGTCAGCCAATTTTAATTTCATCACATCATCATGGAGCCTTTGACACAACTGAACCCAGAAGAGATGTTTACTTATCTACAGTATCTTTATGGGTGGGATGATACATTTTTTCCCCGCAATGATCCATTGGTTGTTTTCAGGGAGGAGCAACTCCATTATGTAATTACTCGTTCTTTAGGGCACTAGCACACAGGTCTCCATCCCACCCATGTCCTTTCAATTTAACTGGTACTCATGCTGTTATGGGAAGATAAGGTGTTAATATGAGACATCGAGCATGAGTGCATTGATTACAGAACCTGTTTATCAAAACCAGGTTCTGCTGTCTGCTCACTCTCTGAACTCTCTGACCACATTAAGGTCTTGCATGAAAACAGCTCTGGTCACAGGAGATGCTGCTAGGTGAGGGATAATGATACTCTAGTCCAACATTTCACCTAGCTGGTTTGGAACACTTGTTTTGTATATACCTGCTTTGCTAACACTCACTAACAATACCAATAACTACAAAAAGGACAGGAGTGGAAAATCAGATTGTGCATCTTAAAGAGTTCAGAAATTAATGGCTAAAGCCGTATTACCAATAAAGCAAATGTTAGTTCTCATGGTATTTTTGCATTACATTGCATAAGGTCAATTGTAAATGGAAGCAATTTTTTTTACATTTTTTTCAAGGTAAAGGGCTTTATATTGCGAGCTGTGGTTTTGTATGGTGTGTCAAGTGTACTTCTAGTGTTTACAGAGAACCTGGAAATTAGTCTGATAGTGATAGGCAATACTTGCTCTGTTTGTCTAAGTTCCTTTTAAAGATGGATCGGGTGGAATCCCACACAGGGATGGGGTAATTGTGCCTTGATGATCAAACCTGTCTGGAGAAAAGAAGCTGCAGAAGATGGCAGCCTGAAAGTCATGTGAGGAGCTGGCAATATTCAGGTCAAGCAAACAGAAGCCAAAACCAGGCCTTAAAAACAATGGAAATAACCTTCCAAGAAATAAATCGTGGGAATATTTTTCATCTCTGAGATGGTGAGAATCAAAGTTCAAAGCATAGGTTCATCCTTCAAGGACACAGCAGGCAACAAAAGATATAAAGCCTTTTCTTTTTAATTGCTTGCCTGCAAACTCACCCGTATTTTAGTTGGTATTATAATAGAAGTTGTTTTGTTTGGGTTTTCTCTTTGGTTGGTTGGTTGGTTTTTACTATTATTATTATTTTAAATAGCCTGTTAGTCTTCTTGGAGGACCATGCTGCAGGCAGGTTAATCTCCAAGCTCCAGCTGACGTGTGCTGCTTTTGTGTTGACATGAGGAAGTTCAGTGAACCTTGTCCAGTCATTCAACAGCTATAAAAGAGTGAAGCAGCTTTCTGAAGCTGCTAGGCAACAGTGCTGTCACCACCATAGTGCCCGAGCAGCCGTGGTGATGAATGTCATGGCTGTACAGCATCTTCACTTTGGCTCACAACGTGCTCTTTTCTGCCCTTCAGGTCACAACACTGAGTGCACTGGCCAAGACTGTTAGTTGGGTCTGTGGCAGTGACTCCATGCTGGGCTGCCTAGTTGGTGGTTCATGCAATCTGGCCTTCCCTACAGCTACTAATTTACACTTCACTTGCTCTCTTCTCACTGGTTTGTATTCCCCCTTCTCACACTTCTGAGGAAAGAATATATGGATATGCATAACAATGTTTTTCTTTCTCTCCCAGACTGACACAAAATAACTAATTTTCAATTAACAGGATATCATCAACATCTATCTCTCCACCAGGCCACAAATCAATAGCAGCAGGTCATGTCAGGATACAGCCCTGAAGCCAGAGCTGTTCCCATTTCCAGGTAGTTGGAGGCTTTACTAAGCATTTGTCTCTTATTTCTGTGGAGATCCTGTTCGCTCGAAGGACCTAATCCCCTATGCCTGATACTTAAACTGAGAGCAGTGAGGTGTACACTGCTCCTCTACTCCAGCTTCAGAGGTGATGGCGCTCCTCCGAGTTAGCTCCTATAGGACCTGCGTGGCCAACAGTTGTGGGAAGAGGTTCACAGAACAGCTCTTCTGATGCCTGTTTTTCACACCACCTTCAAATTACAAAGAGCTGACTGGCTTAGACTCTTCCAGGTGAGACGATCTGAGTAAGAGATCAACGAGTCTGACTAAGTGAACTGTCCGGGTTTAACGAGATAGGAGTGCTGTGCTGGAATTGCCTGCAGGTTGAAGGCTGTGTGCCCCACAGCACTATTTCCTTCATGACCAGGCCTATCTATCTGACCAGAAGTGGTGGAAACAGAAACCAGCCATCAGCTGATACCAAAATCTGGGACCGCTGAGTCTGGTGGAACACAACCTCACCTTGCCAGAACCTGAAGGCATGTAAATGTTATGGTGTGGTCAGTGATATAGAAGTCGCTGACAGGGTCACAGGTACTTGATCTAGTCTATTACCTAAATATTTATCAGTGTAGAATTTGAACTATGCCTGGGCTTTAATAGGACAACAACAGCATAAAAAAAATTATTTTTGGCTTAATCAAATTGTATTCACATAGCTTTGGCAGTTGCTATGGTCATAATTAAACTTTCTGTGGAACATGAGGTGCAGAACTGAACAAGAATCACATAATTTCCAGAGTTTTCAAGTCTTTTTGGAGCTACAATTGTTGTAGCTTTGGGATGCTTTAGGCCACTGGCATTAAATGCCCATCCTTAGTCCTGTTTGAAAGAAGAATTTGGAAAAGATGAGCAGATCAAGTGCCATGCACACTGGGAAACCTGGTAGAAAGCTTGAAACTGATAGCAATGCTTTGAAGTATGTGTGGAAGCAGTAAAGAGTATGGAATAGGCAGGAAAATAATTATGTCCTCCTCCTCACCATGAATAAAAGACGAAGAACAATGGCAGACTGGAAAGGAGACTAAAGTCATTTGGAAGCTTTAATAATGCTATGATCCATATAGGAATGTAAGTTGGGAAAAATAAGCTCCATAAACCAGCTGCCAGTTGAGAACCGAGCCTTGCCAAACTTTTAATATGCAATAAATATGGCACAATTTGGCAGCAGTAGAGTTCATGTGATTCCTGAAATGATATACATCCCACTAAAAAAAAAAGTCGCCATTGAAAAGGCGACTTCCCTTTTACAAGCAAAGACAGCTGTAGAACTGGTGGAAAGCACATCTCCCAAGAAAACATAGCAGCTAAAAAAGAATAAAGTGTGTTTAATTTACAATTCATTCAACAATATAGAGAAAGAAAGTCATACTGAGATGCCCAGTGTGCAGCATTCTCCAGCACAAATGGCTTGGAATTTAAGTAGTCACATGTACTCATGGAAGTATGACTGGATTATGAAAATACTCTTCACATACACAAAAGTTGGAAATTGTGGATAAAAGGAAAATTTCAAGACAGGCCCACAAGCTGGGAGTGAGATAATCACAGCAATAAAGACAAATATTGGATTGCTCAGTATGTTGTATCATAGGCCTACATAAACTGATACAGAAAATCCATAGGAAGAGATATTACATAAAATCATGGAAAAAAATTCAAAACATAAAATCAGGAGGACCTTTTAAGCCTGGCATAAAAATTCAAGCTCAGAATTCTAATGAACGAACAATTCTAAACTCTTTGTGTTTGTGCA
Source organism: Mystacornis crossleyi (assembly GCA_013400655.1). Taxonomy (NCBI): domain Eukaryota; kingdom Metazoa; phylum Chordata; class Aves; order Passeriformes; family Timaliidae; genus Mystacornis; species Mystacornis crossleyi. The sequence goes on from VYZQ01066582.1 coordinate 43,777, forward strand.
CAAACACAAAGATTTAGCCAGGAAAGGACCTTTGGTTCTCTACTCCAATCCCGTGCTCAGAACAAGGGTGACTTCAAAGCCAGGCTGGGTGGCTTAGGGCCTTGTCTATTAAAAGCCAAATGCAACAGGAAAACATGGTTCCTCATCACAGTCTGTTCACAGCTGATGCAATTATATTTGAAAACAAATTAGTGATTAATAACTTCTTATACTCTTATTTTACAAGCTGCCAAGAGGCAATGCTACTACGCTTGACAGCTGAATTTGTTCACGATTGGATTTGAGAGGTCCTTTTTGAACCATTTCTGTGATTTCTGAAACCAGTTCAGGTAGCTAGGCTGTTTGTGCAGCATGAGGAGTCTTAAAGAAATGTGAGAGCAAGTTCTATACTCCTGACACTTTCAAAGTGGCTGTCATTGGCTCTCTAATATATGTTAAAAGGTGGAAATCCTCCGCTAGTACTGTAATACACCTCTCTATGCCCACCTGGTGTTGCCGTGGCAAAACTTCAAAGCCAAAAAAGAATTATCAAGGAATATGTTAGATGATGGAGGAGGGGGGTGGTGGGTGGTAAGGTAGATAAAAAAGGATTATAGGAACTACAGTCTGCCTTTTTAAAAGCCTAGTTTCCAATAGTAGTCTAAAATGAATGAAACCCTTTCTAAATAGCTACTACAAAGCAGGCTAGCACAAACCTTTTAATAAACAAAACTCTACAGACACTTTACTTAAAGTACAGAGACTTTCACTCAAAGACTGCCTTAAAGCTTAGGCAAGATGCTGGCTAATGTAGTGCAGAAGTTCTGAACTAGCCAAGTGCTGCCCAAAACTGAGCGGTGTTCTCAGGCTGAGCTTGGGTGTTAACGGGAGCATTGTCTACACTGGATACAGCCACGGTCTGACCATGAAACAGCCACACCTGGCAAGCCACTTCATCCTCTGCCATTGGCTGGAAGTGAGGAGAAAACAAAGGTGTAGTTCTACCTCCACAGACTTAGCCAGCCTCTTCTGGGCTATGCCTCGGGGGCCTTGTCCATATAAAGCATGAACGCTCCCCACGGCAAATTCCTCCTCCGTGCGATAAATATATTGACACAAACCCAGCTCACTGATGGGAGATCTCTGGCATCTGAGGTTAGCTACAAGTAGCAGTGTTACACGAAGTACACCCTTCAGCTCTGTGTGCAGTGTAGCTCGCATGTTTCCAGCCTGTTACTAATCAACCTAGTCAGATTATTCAGTACTAATCTTGGCTCTTTTTTGTCAAAAAATGTTCTGAACTAATTTCCGTTCTCTTTTGAACATATTTAATTCTTCATTTTGAAGGAATGGTTTCAGAAACACCTGTTCGAAGTTCTGATTACAAGAGAATCAGCTATTGTTCCCTTTCTGCTGGTGGCAATTCGTCGGACTTCCACCTAACAGTTATTGGGAAATGATGTAATTACACAAATCTCCTCAAAAGAGTTGCTAATGAAAAGTCAATGAACCTATTCTTCATCTGCTGTTGTTTTATCAGTCTTCTGTATCCTGATCTGTCAATTTTAATTTCTCTCAGGCCATGTTCCCCATAATTTTTGACAGTTCTCAGTTACAATTACATTTTGAATATACATATTTTAAAAAGCAAATGTAGAACAAGCAGAAGGACATGCCAACTCCTCACACTGCTGTGAACCTACTGTGCAACACTCAGATGCTCTGTAATAAAGGTTTTCTTTCTATCAGATTTTTTTTTTTAGAATGCACTTTTCAGTGGGTTTTTCCAATCTTTTCAAGAGGTGAACTTCATCCTGAACATGCCTGGAGCCTAGGATTGGGGTAAAATTACCACACAGACAGTTGATGAGACAACAAAGGGAACAATGGGCAAAACATGATCTCCATGTATGTCTCACTAGGGCACCTGTTTTGAGCAGGGTATAATAATACAACTAATAATAACCAAAACAGCTTTACTAATGAAACAAATGCAGTTATACCAGTACAGGAGAACCTCACTGTCTGGCTCTACTTCACCCAGCGAGGCTACCGGGAGGAGGAGGAGGAGGAGGAGGCTGGGGTGGATTTAAACCAGCCACAGCGCATTACGGGGGAAAGTTATGAAAATGAGTTCGGTCTACTTTAGAACAGGAAGGGTGAAGATTCTCCACTGGAAAGCTTGGGACTTGCTACAAAGACAAGAGCATGGATGAGGAACTGAAACTATGTATTAACATATGTCCAAACTACCGCAGTGTAGTCCCTAAATTCCCTTTTCTTTGTGCCTTCCATCCACCACTCCCACAGTACTGCTGCTGCAAAGGAAACCACCTCCACTAACGTAGGCTGTGACACCAGAGGGAGTGCCCAACTACACTTCATACAAAATTGCTGTACTTGTACCAAAATAGCTGAGAGCTCAGCTGTCTTTCGGGGTCCAATTTTGCAGTGGTTTCGGGAGTACCTTTTGAAGCACTTCCATCAACTCAATATTACAGTCACAAAACAAAGGGAAATTCCTCTCTCATTGTCAGCTGTGTGGACCAAACACCACAGCTTGGTGTAAAGTCCTAGAATCCTGCAGCCCACCCACAAGGGCAGATTGCTGCCCCATGAGTTAAGAGTTATTTCTTCAGTCAGCTGCTGAATTAAAAAACCTAGAATATGTTTCTAATTTCTTGAGAGACTCTGAGACAGAAATACTTTTGCTCTGCCTGTTTTCCTGGGGAAAAAAAGGCATGAGATTTATGTGCATCATGACAGAATGAAAAACTGGGGGATGATTTGATTTTTTTCCTTTTGCTTCATTGCTTTATTACTTCATGGAAACAGTATATTTCAAGGATATGTTTAATCATACTGGAAGTCAATAGGCATCAGTCCTTAAAAAGCTGTCTCGGGGTGAGGCTGCATAGGTGAAGGGAGAGAGGCTTATAAAGCATAGAATGTCCAGGAGGGGGTGGAGCCTCAGAAGCTCGTTTTCCAGAGGTAGGGTGAAATTTCAATATGGATTATATTTTTCCATGATTTAGCACTGCCAGTGGCTCCCCTTCCTTGAATGTGTGTACTCACCCCTACTTCTGGAGGGTCTGGAAGCCAGCCCAGTTCACCCTGTGCAGTGCTTGTGTCAAGTAGATCCACTGAAAACCAGAAGAGAGGGAAAAAGTAAATCAGTGACCCAACTAATATGGCCCACGGAATTGTTTCATCCTTGTTTTGTCAAAGAAGGTAAAGCCTGCATTTCCTCTCTTGACTCCCCATCCTTTGAAACCTTTCACCTTCAAAATGCATAGAGGAGGGATGGAAAGACATAAGACAGGGCAGTCAGGAGTTAAAAAGATTTTACTGGTATATGAGACCCCCTCCTACACACATCCAAAAAATGCAACCCGACAGATCACTTCCTAAGACTGCCCCAGAAAGGAAGAAGGAGGTTGAAGCCTATTCAAATGGGAACCCGGCATTAGCAGCTGAACACATCTTTCCTCGGAATAGGAAGGCAGCAAACTAAATGGATGAAGAGGAAGGCAATCAAATAAATTACCAACACAAAAGATCAATCAGTGTCGCCTGGAGGGACTATTCAGTACTTTAACACAGTGGGAAAGTACAGAGGCAGTGTGAAGTTGCAGAAGGGACTTTCCGTTGTCCCAGTATCCAAAAGCCATGAGATGCCTCAGTTGTGCAAACTGATGAGCCCCCTGCTTCTGGCTCAGACCGTCCACCAGCTGACGGTGGCCTAGAAATCGTTTAACCCTCTCCCCACCCTCCGACGTTTTTGGCCGGGACATCAGGAGAGCGTAGTGACTCCGGCGACAGCACGGCCACCTCCTGCGGAATTGCACGGCTGCATTAAGCCTTGCTGCTGGAGTCGTGTGACAAAGGAGAAAATCACTGGTATGTTCATTTTTAGACCTCAGAGGAATTTGAAAATGCGATCACAGTTTGGCCCAAAGTCTTGATCTGAAGACGCGTTAAAAATGTGTCACTTTGTAGGCAAACATGGAGAAAGCAGAGGAGTTGGAATAAGACATACTGTGGGATGTGCAGCTTTGTGCCTGCCTTTGGGTCTGCCGGTGCTGCCAGAACAGACTACTGGTTTCTGTGCACCTACTGAAGTCCCAGCTTGGGAACATAGGAAACAGGAAAAATTCTTTGGATTCCCTTTTAGATTCCTGTGGGTGTATTCAGGGGGGTCGTTTCTAAACATCTCAGAAAAGAATTTGGGGGGGAAAGGTAGGAGTGGGGAGATTTTTAAATGGCATTTAAATAGCCATGTTTCCTCCCCCTCATCTGACTGTTTTACAAATACTCCCTGCCAACTATAAGTAATAGTGTAAAGTGCAGATCAGCAAGAGTGGAATGAGGAAGCAGGCTGTGGGCCCAGAATCAGAGATAAGAGGGATTGCTCTGCTGTTCTCACCTCTGAAACACCCTTTCAGGATTGGGAGAAGGGAAAAGCAGGAATCCAGGTTTTGCAAGTTCGCAGTGCTCACAGTATGGTCATATGGCAAGACCTTCCTAGCCACAGACTCCCTGTCCAGACAAGGCTCCTCATTCACTTCCCCTCTACTCTCAATCTCTTTATTTGAGATAATATTCTTCTGTGGTTAGCTCCAAAAACTCCAAGGGTGAGGTAGCCTGTCCGGCCAGAACCATCACCCAGGTAACATCTATCCCATCCCATCCCATCCCATCCCATCCCATCCCATCCCATCCTCTTCAGGACTGAAGCAGCAATGTGGAAGTGAGAGGGGCTTCGTGGCAAGCTCTAGTAGAGCGAAGGAAAAGGAACTTGGAAGTGGCCAGGGCAGGAACCTGGCAGAGCCTATGTGCCATGCTCTGCCCTGTCAGCAACGGCAGCTCCTTCAGCTGCTGAGCGCCCACTGGAGGGACGACGTCCATTGCCAAGAAGTGCTTCTCCAAGTGAATCCCACAACAGGGATTCTCCATGGAAAGGAAGATTGAGTCAGTAAGACTGCAAAAGCAGAGGAATACAAGTACTCAGGGACTACGAGCTCTCTGTTCCACAGCCTTGCTGCTGGGAATCTCACGTGGCTGTCCAGCCGCAGGGGCGGAGGTGTCCCCAAAAAGAAGAAAGGCTTCAGATAAGAGAGGACGCCGGGAAAATGAGCTGTTCCCCTGATAGACAAGTTAAGGAAGAGTGGATCACAGACACAGCCCAAATGAGATGGCTGAGATAGGGGAGAAGCTGGCAGACAGGTCCCTGACTGTTTCTGCCAACTACTGGTCACACGCTTCTGGGAACCAAAGCTTGCGTGGTGCCACCCGATATTACTTCTCACTGGCCTTCTACACAGTGTCTGCCAGCTGCATCCACGTAGCTGGGTCCTTAAAAGAAACGTGCTTGTCAAGGACGCTTGAAAAGATCGCTTAGCACTCGCAGAATCTGAGTTGAGCCCATGGCTGAACTGCCAGTTATGACAAAGTGCCCTCAATCGAGAGCTTGGTGAAGCAAAGGAGGACTGTCCTTGGGATGGAAAAGCCCCAACACCTCTTGCTGTTCAAAACAGAAGTTCCTGGCAGGAATTGACTGCAGGAGGAGGNAGGTCGCTCTCCCTGCGCGCCCCAGCCCAGCCCTCCAGGCAGAGGGACCGGCGGCGGGTCCCACGCTTACCTTCTTTCCCGTGCGCCTCGGGAGGAAGGAGAGCCCAGAGGAGAAGGAGCCCGAGGGAGAGCTCCATCCCGCCGCTGCAGGTGCTCAACCCCGGGCTGGCCGGAGAGGGGGCCCGGCTCGCAGCCCCCGCCGGCTCAGGCCTCCGTGCCCGGGCTGCTGCGGGCAGCGCATGGGCCTCTCCCGCAGCCTCCCGAGCGCGGCGCGCACGTTGCACAAGCGCCCGCCTGGCCCACGGTGGTGATGAAAGATCAAGGCGAGTGGGTGGAGAAGCCTTACTGCCTTTACCTGTTCTAAGGGGCTGGTCACAGACTTCCCATCTGGCAGGCAAATAAACCCACCTTAAAGGCAGCCACCTCTTTCCTGGGAGCCTCCCTCCACCTTTGCTCCACTCCCGTAAGAGGCTCCCGATTGCCACCTCCTGGGCAGCCCTCGCCATCCTTCCCCGTCCCGCCGGCCCCAGCAATGGCTTTAAACTGAGATTTTAGGAAGAAATTCTTCAGGGTGATGAAGCACTGGAACAGGTTGCCCAGGGAGGCTGTGGCTAGTCCATCCCTGGAAGTGTTCAAGGCCAGGTTGGATTGGGCCCTGGAGCAATCTGGTCTAGTGGGAGGTCTTGTTCCAACCCTCATAGCAGGGCAGTTGGAAATAGATGATCTTCAAGGTCTTCTCCAACCCAAACCGTTCTGTGATTCTGTGATAATGGGGCTAAAACCACTGAGCCATCCTCACGGCATATGTTTAGGAAATCCATCTGTAGACAGGGACACCATTTCATTCCGAAGTATGTCACAGAGCGACAGACGTACCACTTTGTCTGGCAGAATTACTGTTTTCCATTTAGCAAGCTCCTCAGCATTAATGGACAGTGCCTGCTTTTCAGAAAAAAAAAAAAAAAA
>VYZQ01066582.1:50324-60894 GCA_013400655.1 Mystacornis crossleyi
AAGTCACGGGAGAGGAAGCAAACTAGAAGGATTCTTTCTCTATGTAGGAAAACATCATGGGACTCTTAGTTTTCTTCCTGAGACACATAAATATGAAAGAACTTGCCTCTGTTCTATCTCTTCTGCCATTCATCAAGGATGTTAATCCCACCCATACAAAGCTATTACACCCCTCCCCGCAAAATACAGATGGTATTATTACCCTTACACTTGCTGTACAGCTGCATTCCTCCTGCTCTCTTCCTCCTCCTCCCCAAGGAAGGCTAAAGAAAGGACCTTGTCAGGTTGCTTAGAGAAGATGGGGGTTCTCCACCCTTGGAGATGTTCCAGATTTGCCAGGACACAGCCATGAACAACATATCCGCCTCTGGAGTCAGCCCTGCTCTGAGCAGCATTTGGGACTACGGACTCTCTGAGTGCCCCTGCATCTAATCTTTCAGTGAATTCTGTGATTCTCAAACCATACATCTTGAGAAAGCAAGATCTATCCCAAGATGTCTGAACATAGGCAAGAGAAATCTCAGAACAAATGGTTACAATACTAAGCTTTAAATTTTACATAGCATATGAAGAAAAATATAGGTGCAAATAATTCAAGTGTTAATGGCATTCACAGTAGTTATATCTTAAATTTCTTCCAGTTTAATCCTGTCTAAAATTCTCTTTACCAGTCCACAGTGCTAAGTCTCAAACTTTTATGCCCATATTTCCTCCACATTTGAATGACTCATACAAGATTTTCTGGTCTACAACCCATACTTTGAGTTTGCGCTGAGGCAATGTATCCATTTAGGTCTTCATTTGTTCAGTTCTGTGCCTTCTTCAGTCTGTGATGTAGCAGAGGGGCAGACAGACCCACAGCTAACTTCTGTGTGATGGGACGACATAGGCAAGGCCTACACAGACATGAAATGGGGAAGAACCATTTGCAACTAGAAGATAAGGCTCTAGGGCAGGCCAGGCTCATGTTCTTCCTCAGGAAAAAATAATAACATAACATAAAAATCAATGTTGAGGCCTGACATTTGGTTCCTCAGGGCTAACAGAGTTTGCATCTGTAAAATCCCAGAAGTGACAAGTTCTAGAGTGAAGAGCCTTAGGATGTTCTCTCTCCATTTCATTGGTGTTCAGATACTCAGAACATTTGATCTAAGGAGTAGCCAGGAAGAAATTTACTAGGGCTTACTGGAGAAGATGGCCTAAAAAAAATTTACTTTCTTTTTCTCCCCCTTGTAATGTTGGCAGATGGGGATCAGAAATTGGAGATTTCCAGATAGCCCCAGTAGCCAGAAATCAAATGTATTGCTTTGTAGTTTTCCAGACTGGAGATCACCTAGTGTAGCTGTCAGTCAGAATGTGTGTACAATGACAGTGAAACAAAATACGGTCTAATGTTACAGCAGGATCAGGATCTGAAAAAAATCTAAACAAGTGGGAGCACACAGAAGTAAAAACACCAGATGCCTAGAACTTTGCTGATATATGTAAAAGCTCTGCTAGATTGCTTTCCCATGTGTCCTCTGCACCAAAATGCAGATCCAAAGGGAAAAAGAGGGAATATACATAGAGGCTGTAGCCAGTAGAGCAAGTACCACGTGTGCATTTTCATACAACTCTGCTGAGCGTTTCATTGACAGTGTTATTCTGTTTGTGCATCACAAATTTGGATTTTGTCTATGGAAATTGTTGGGCAAACCTGATTCTCTGAGTGTCTAGTAAAAAACACAAACAAAAACTTGAACAGCAAACAACTAAAACAAACAAATCCCAAACAAACAACAAATAAACAAAACTGAAATAACTTAATTTCAAAAAGTTTTTTTATGCTTTGTCTACAATCATATTCTATGATTCTATGATTTACATTTCCACAGCCTCTCACTGTCATGGCTTACCAGTGAGCATCCTCTCTCTGGCATGCATTTTGGTGGTAAGAAGATAACTGCATCTTTTCAGCTCACTCTCAGTGTGTCTTTGGGCTGAATCTCATCCTGTCTTTCTTGTCCCTCCGAGTGTTTCTGAATTGCAGGGCATATTTTTTCCTTCCATTTCCCAGTATGCTGTTTTGAGTATCACTGTGATTACGTATCTAGCTGGAAAATATCACCACACAACACACCTGGGCTTTCTTCCTACAGCTACGTGGGCTTGTGGTGAGGGAAGCGAGGAGGAAGGCTGTGCACCAGGTCTTGTTTTGATGTGCTATTGGGAAAGTCAAAGGGCACTCCCAAGACTGAGTTGGGACGTGCTTCTTTTGAACTGCAGTTCAGACAGAACTGTCTCATATGATTCTTACAAATTGTTTACTGTGTTTGCCGCTCCTCATATTTTAGAAAGAGTTTCACCATTGTGCTGTTAAATGTCCTTACAGATGATGAATGAAACAGAACCTAGAAATAATCTCTGGAGTTTCTTACTTGATATTGCTTCCCAAATAATCAGAGCATCCCTTTGGTACTGATAACTTGAATCTGTGCATCCTGAACTGGCTTTCAGTAAGGTATCATAGTAACATACATGTATAGGTCTTCCAGAGGCCTCAAATACATTTTGCAACAAGCCCCATTTCAGTCTAAAGAAGGAACTTGCTCTTGTTCTGTAGTCTCTGATTCACTCCTTTCATCCTCTATCTCTACAACTCTAAGGATAATCTATGACAGCTCTGTAGAGTTAACGACATGCTCTGTTCCAATGTTTTATTCCCTTTAGAGAATTCGTGCTTTCTGTCCCTTTTTCTCACCTGCACGACCACAATTAAATATTCTAGTGTTTTCATTTTTATCTTAGAAAGTTTTCTGGCTCTACTCCACCAGCAATTATCTTAGAATATTTCAAACAGCTGACTTCAGACTGTTTTTCTGCAGAAAATAGACTCCTACCATTTAGTGGTTTAAGCTGCTAAATGAGTTTTGTATATGGACATTTTTCATTCAGAAACTCACATTTTATTCTAAATAGATATTTTAAACTCCAACGAAGGAGCGCAAGTGACTCCTCTGGATCAAAAAGCAGCCACCCCCATCTTAGAGACCTGAGGACCTGACTGCACAGAGTAGTCAAGCTGGTTATCTTTCTCCCTTGAGAAGAAAAACAAGGCCAGAGGAGTGAATGAAGCTGATAGAGACAAGGTATAGATCTGAGTTTTCATACACAGAAAAAACAGGGGACATTCCCTTATTCTTCCTCACATATGCGGAGATAAACACCCTTGGAGATGTCCAAGCTTTGCCTGAAAGGCCCTGAGCAGCCTGACACAGTTTTGGTGTTAACCCTGCAGTGGGCAGGTATTTGGGCTGAAGACCTCCAGTCATCCCTCCCCACATTTATCTTTTGCTCATTCAGTTCATCACTGGTAGATAAGCAATCACATCTTCTTCCACCAGGAATGCAGACAGTTCTTTATTTGGCCTCCATACAGAACAGGAGAGTGTACATATATATATTTCCAAATATATTTGGAATATATTCCCAAATATATTCTCCACCCAATAGAGATGTCATACCGGTGCATGGACTAGAAGAAGTCCAGTATTCCTGAGTAAAACTCCACTTACTTGATCATCAGCAGCATACTAATAGGTGCTTCTCTACCTACTGATGCCGTGGCTGGACACCTGATCAGGCACAGGAGCGTGTTTGCACTGCTGCCTGAACTGCAGGCTAGCTGGCTTTTGTCTCTGGATAAGCTTATCCTGCACATGGTCTGCCATGCTCTTATTTGGCTTGCAAAACAGGGCTGAGTTAAATTATTACACCATCCTGCAGACGAGGGGGAGGACCTTGCTTTTCCGCAGAAATTACGTGCGATAATTCTCTTGCCGTAGTATCCCAGCTCTGCTCCCCCTCGTGGTCCAGTGGCTGTGGAGCCCCAGAGGTCGCAGCTGCCTCCAGGAGAGCGGCCAAACAGGGCTTTACTTATGCTGAGGTGTGACATTTTGTATAGACACGAGGAAAGCAATGAAAACCAAGTCATAACAGAATCTGATTCATGCTCCTGTTCGTAAAACTTCCCTAAGTGGTACAAATCTGGGTCACAAGAGTTAGTTACTTTCTATTATACTATTACAGCACATTATATACTTACAAATCCAAAAAGTGCAGTTCTACACTTAACACTCCTCTTTGAGAGCACATTCTTCCTGGGCATCTTTGAAGATACTTATTTATCTTGGTGGCATTAAGATTTCACAAGAGGATTCTGTTTCTTCTTGAGCATTACTAACACAACAGTATATGTATGATAAACATAATATTTGACGCAGATAAATTTGATTTCTGGTAGAGGTGCTGATGACTTATTCAACTACATTAAAGAAAAGTAAGATTGTAATATTTTTAGTAGTTGAATCAAAGCTCAAAATATAGCAATAGTAACCCCTGCATGGCAAATATATACCTCTCCATAATTTGTAATTTGTTCATATTTTCTAGCTGTTCTTCCCCACTCTTGGATTAATTATGCTCAAGCATGGAAATATCTCACTGACACTGAAAAAGCTTTACTAAAATACAGTAAAAAGCCACATCACTAGTCACTTTGATAGTGTGATTTTAAATTTCTTTTTTCTACTCTTACAGCTGAATGTATGAGTTAATCAATCTTTTATTTTCTGGGGGTTTATCATAGATATTTTAAAGTTTTCATGTCTGTTTCTAATCTGTTTTTTCAAGGTATTTTTATGGTCCTCTTCTTAACAAATTACAGTTGCCTCCACAATCTAAACACAATAAGCTTGCCCGCATTTGTTGCTGTTGTAGCTTGATCCTGGTGTTAAAGAGTTGCTGTCCTGTGCAGAAATTAAATAGTTTCCACTGGTCACTGTGTTAGCAAGTGGCATTTTTCCTGAGAGGTTTCAAGGTGGATGTCAGGAGAAGATATTTGAAACAGACACCTTGCAGGTGGAAAGAGGGCATTGAACGTGTTAACATCTTCCCGACTCACCGCCAACTCTATTCCCAGTTCAGCCTCCCACTTGATTTTTTGAAACTTGAACTCTTTAATTAAATCAAAACATGAAAACTAAAATGAGTGCTGAGAGCAACTGTACACCAAAACCACAATGAAACACAACACGGATTTTAGGAGACCTGATTTTCAGCAGTGACTAGGCTAGAGGCCATATGCTGCTGAGCCATCAGGTCTTCCCTCAGCTTTACATGCCAATTTGTAGAACCAGACGGTCTTACATCTTTACATACCAATCTGCAAAACCAGACTGCCTCATATTCTTGCACTTATGCAGGTGAAGCCAAGGGTACACACGGGGTGGGTATCGACCTTCCCATTCTCACTTTTTCCTGGACTTGCTTGGAAGACAGCTGAGCACAATAGGATGTTTAGAGCCAAGAGCTTTAGGTTAGGGATACAGTGCTGGAATTATTAATAACACCTTCAGTCAGCTTTTTGATGTGGAGGTGCTTGTAGGGCAGGGTGAAACTAACTCTGAAACCAACCAGCTGGCAGGAGCTTCACCTCATTCTTAGCTCCGCTTTGGTCTCCTGATTAGTTTTTGTCCTATGTTCCTGGTTGTTTCCTGAAACAATCCATTAAGGCCTGTGCAGCAACCCAGTTCATAAATTAAAAGCTTGTAGAGTCTAGAAAGGCTTAATTCTGGGGAGAAATGGCAGATTATTTAAGTATATTTCTTTCCCATTAGCTTGTTTATGGGGGGGTGGACTGTATTTGTTTTATATCATATAGGAACCTATCAGATTTTATATGCTGGGTACGTAATTTCATATAATAGTAAAAAACAACCTCAGGAAGGACTCATCTCTCTTCTTTTGTAAGTCTTCTATCTATAAATATCTGCAACAGAAACTCCTATAGCATTCTAGCCTTTATAATAGTAAAGTATGTAAATAGTAAAGCACAGTATATATTACTCCTTTGGCATGTTCACAATAAACATCAAAAACAGAGGCCTTTTCTCAATAGAGAAAATCCCTGACAAGGTTTCACCCTCATGATATTAACATCCGTTTTCTAAGTTTACTACTAAGCCCACATCCATTTCATTTTCCAACCCCATTGTTGTAAATAGCTGTATTAATTTCACCTGCTTCTTCAGATCAAACAGCAAAAAAAGTCGATTTGGGTAAATATAGGATTATTTGCAGGTTTCCTAAGCTTTTCAGGAATGTGAAAGAAAGGAAGGCTGGTGGACTCACTTTCCATGTAAGCCAAAATGGATAGGAAGTGATAACATGACTTTGTCAAGGGGAGATAAATACGCTGAAATTTCTTCCAAGCTCCTAAAACTGGACTTTTGCCAATTTTTCAAATTTCCTTACCCATAATAGGAACAAATGCCCTAAATAAACTTTTTGTATTTATAGTCCTAGGAAAATAAGTAGATTTTTTTTTTTAATGCAAGTGCATTTAATTATTTTAAGAGATTGATTATTTATAGGAACAACTTTTAGATAATGTCTTACCCGGATTGCTAGCAAAACATAATAGTGTGCAAAAAAAAAAAATTATAGAAAAAACATTTTTCACTGGTTTCTTTCTATACTGAAAGGAAGGTTTCATTTGTATCCTCCCAGTATCACTGGTACTGGTAGTAGCTCTCAAAGAACCACCTTGAATTATCGCCTTGAGTGGAGGAACCTCTTTCAGTGGCATGTACCATTCAAGGTGCTGGACCTTCAGTACCCTGAATGCTGCTCAAAGTCTGTGCCATCACCCTCCAAACTCTCTTCATTTCTGAGAATCTGGACAGCACTGATGTGATCTTACAGGCTGAGCTCTTACAGGCTGGGCTCAGGTGCTCCATCATTGATAAGATCTGTGTTCTCACAGGGTGCTTGCTCAGGGCCGCCTTTACGAAATTAATTGCAAGGGTGAATACTCTGTTTTTATGGCTCTGTAAACCATGAAGTGGTTCTTAGTGATGTCCTAATTGGTTTCACGGGTAAACCTCATGACATCGCTGCTTGCCAGATCTCAGGTCTCTGCATATTTGGGGATGCAAGCATTCTTCTTCCAAGAAAGGACAAGACCATTTGTGACACGCAGGTACTCAGCTGTACTCATTCACTGGGGAGTATTCAATCCCTACCCAACCCAAAAAACTACAACACCCATGGAAAGGTCTTTTCCATACCCATCTTCGGTTGGAGGTGGAATGTGCACTTGTCAAAATCTGCGCTGCCTGACTGGTCCTGCTGTTCCCTGTGAAGTTCTGAAAAGAACTTAGAAATTACCTTTTAAAAATTATTATTCTGTGCTCATGCCCTGCATCAGGGATGGTGCTGCCTTACTTCACCTGAGCACTCTCCTGCTCTCAGCACACAGTGTACTCAGTCAACAGGACTGAAACAGCCACTTGTTGAGTAGAAAGGGGACCTCAGGCAGGTCCAGTCAATTAAGAGATAACATTTTAGAAAGGAAGTGGTTCTGATCTCTCTTATACATTGCTGCTGCTCTTATCTCATAAGCTACCCCTCTTCCCACTCTTACCCCTGAGTCCTCTCTACAGATCTGTACAGCGCTCAACACAGCTGGCATAGAAGGGGGGAAAGGGTGCCGTGAATGTGGCAATACTGATGGGGCTAGTCTTGGACTAATGGCTGTGGGAATATTGGTGAGAATGGTCTTGGGCTCTGGGATATCGCCTCACTCTCATCATCTGCAAGGACATTGGGTACAGAAAGTGTCTTTGCAGAAAGCCTCCACTGCTTGTTATACTTCCCACATGTATCTCAGAACAGAAGAGCTGGGAGTCTAAGCTGGCTGCTGTTTCAGTCATGTCAGCCCTTCCAAAGGCGTCATCTGTATCCCGGTGGTGAGGAGAGGTCTGCCCGGGTGCCTCCGTTCTGCACTGGTTCACGAGGGACATCCTAGTTCAGGACACAGCCCTGCTATCTTCTCACAGCTGGCAGCAGATAACAGTTATCTCTCTGCTATCCCATGCAAGCTGCCAGAAACACGGGAGGGCCTCTACCAAGGCTTTGATCAGTATTATAAACCTCAGTGTCTTTCTGTCCTTCAGTTTTATTGCCAGGCATTTGGACATATCAGTACCTCCTAGAAGGCAGGTTAGAAACCTCTGCTGTAAAATACTACTAATCTCAGGAAGGACCTCTGGCCGTCTCAAGTCCAGCCAACTGCTTGCAGTAGGATTAACTTCAAAGCTTGATGACTTGACAGGATTTAGAATTGATGCTTCATATTTTTCCTGTGCTCATTACGGTTACTTAATAGTATTTGATAAGTACTTCTCTAATGTAAGTCTGAAGTACTTCTCTATTAGTAAGTAGTGTTCTTTCATTGACACCCTCCCCTTCTCACTTTTGGAAGAGCTGGCAGGTGATTAAAATGTTCACTGCAACTTTGATAGTTTTAAGTAATGCAGCTAAAAGTTTGCCCACAGAGTAATTAGGTATTCATTGACGTGAGAGCCAATATTCTGTGTTAATGTTTTAGGCAGGCTAGATGGTCAACTTGAAGATAGCTTTTAATGTCAGTTTTAAATTCCACACTTCTCTTTTGTCAGAAGGCTCCAAGTTAACTTCCTTAGTTACAGTGCCAATTTCTTACATTTGTCAAATCCACTTACCATAATTTTTGAATCATTGTAGCCCAGAGAAAGCAAATACCACTCTGCTCTCTTGATCTGCCCAGAGAGAGAGCTGAGGGCAGCTGGGGTACTGAAATTCCTTTGGTTTAGACAGAAGAACAGAAGCAAACATTTTAATTTTTTCTCAACCATTGGCTATGTAAGAGGTGGGTTATGAATCACGGAGTCTCTATGGCCTTTAAAGAGACAGGGGGGAGGGAAGTATTAAATAAAATGATGAAGTTGGTTCTTTCCCCCCTGTTCCTAGCCAGAATTGATCTTCCCTAATTTGTCTGAATCACCCTGTTCCTCCTACACATAGGAAACTCATAAAATAACACTGCTTTGCACCTTCAGACTCTTATGTCTGCTGCAGTCCAGCCTGTGCTGCTGCTCTCACTGGTTTTGCTGAAGAAATTGCAATAACCATGGCAGCAGTATTATTACTCTTAGAGTTACGGATCTCAACACTCCCCAGGCATTCGTATTTATATAAGATGCAGTCTTTCCTGGTAAAAGTCACATGATAAGACAAGTATCTTAGCCTTTGTGTTACCATAGGAACAATCCAAACCTAAAGCATCCCCCTATAAAAGGAAAGCTTGCTTCCTGCAAAACTGGCATAGGAAAGTCATACTCTGGTCAGACTGATGGCATTTTAACTTTCAGTATCTGGAATAATTCAAGGTTAGATGAGTTTACACTAACAATCTTTCCATTTGTCATGGGATGCCGGAATGTAGCCTTCTGCTAAATTTGGAGGAAACCACAGCTATTTTACCCTTCTTTCTAGCTATGGACTTTCTTCTTCTAACCTTCCTTTAAGCCCCTACAGATTTATTGTGCTGCTGAACTTACCAGTCTAAAATATGTATTGACTACCCAATTTCTACTGTCATCTTGACAGAAAACTAATGAAACCAATACTTTAATATTGGTTTATTTGCTTTAAAAAATTTTGGGCTGCTCTTCTGATTGTGCTGGGATGACTGTGAATGTAAGCACGAATATGCATGTGATCAGAGGAGCGAGACCACTGATTGATCAAAGCTCTTCATCCTCACAAGTCACTAAAGCATTTTGCTTTAGATCAAGTGTTATGCTGGGGATTTTTCTGAGCAGAGATATCTTTTTCTCATAGATGCATTGATGCATGTAGAATTCTGCCTGGATATTTGCCTTAGTGAAATCTATGCTGATCCGGTTATGGGGCTGTTTTCCAACAAGCATATGTTTGTTCTACTAAAATTTACTACACTCACACATCACACCTCTGGTATTATCCCAGTTCATCTGAGCTATTTGCTTCCTCCTCAGCATTTTCCTGAGGATCCCCCTGATTTCCTTGTTCCTCAGGCTATAAATGAGGGGATACATTAATGGAGTAATGTTGGTGTAGACCAGAGACACCACCTTGTCTCGAGCTGGTGAGTAACTGGACTTAGGACGAATGTAAATGAAGGTGGCACATCCGTAGTGCAGTAAGGTGATGGCCAGGTGTGAAACGCAGGTGGAAAAGGCCTTGCCCCTTCCCACAGAGGTGATGCGTAACAAAGCCGCGGCAATGCAAACGTAGGAGGACAGGATTAGGAGGAAGGGGAGCAGCAGGAGGAGCACGCAGGCAGCCAGCAGGGGCAGCTCAGGGGTGTAGCTCTGCGTACAGGCCAGGTGCAGCACGGCAGGGACATCACAGAAGAAGTGGTTGATGCGGTGTGACTGACAGAAAGGCAGGCGGAACACAGCCGCCGTCAAGAGCAGGGCAACCGCGAAGGCTCCCAGGCCGCACGCGAGCGCCAGCCTGAGGCAGAGCCCCTGGCTCATCAGGGCCGCGTAGCGCAGGGGCTGGCAGATGGCCACGTAGCGGTCGTAGGCCATGGCCGCCAGCAGGAAGCACTCAGCCCCACCGAGGGCCACGAAGAGGTGCATCTGTACAGCACAGCCCAGGAAGGAGATGGTGCTGCCGTCCACCACTACCAGGCTGAGGAGCACCTTGGGGACAATGACTA